>QFDD01005926.1:0-13862 GCA_006871305.1 Vachellia collinsii | reverse complement strand
CTGAATGGAAAAACCATTTCTAGCTCAAGCCAACCAGCCATGTTAAGATTCAAAAGTGAGCCTATCCGCCTAATCTTGACTTTTCTCAAGATGGCTCCTGTCCTTACTGGGCACATATCAGAAACTCAGACTCTGAATGTGAAGATAAGAGGTTTCATTGAGAAGAATGATTTGCCTACTTCTTGCTTGAGAGTGACTCTTGAGCATCGAGCCGAATATCGACCTGGTGCTGGCATTCCTGAACTGTATGATGCATATCTAATTCTCGAGTCAGAACTTCCCTTTCTAAAGAGGATCATGTGGCAATGGAAGATGAGCATATTCATATGGATCACAATGGTAGCATTCATTTTTGAGTTAATCTTGCTTCTAATGTGCTGTAGTCCTATAATTTTTCCCAGAATAAGACGAAGGGGTGGTTCTTCCCCAACAGCTACCCAAAATTATCCTCTTGCGGAAAGTGGATAGGCATTACCTGGCTTTCTCTTGCCCATTTTTTCATTAAATTCTTTCACAATCAATCTGTACATATGTACTGCAGGTCATGTATAATAAGTTCTAGCTCACATACAAGTTTCGATATGATCTATTCACCGTTCTCACATGTTCAAATCAAATCTAGAAATGTGCATGTATGTATCCCACATTCCACAAGAATTTTTTGGTCATGTTGTGTAATGTCAGAAATGGAACCTCCTTTTCTTTATCTTTTGGATCGTGTAGAGAGTAGAAAGTAATATGGAATTTTTAACTAACTTGTTCATGTGCCTAATAAAGCTGTGTTTAGACATGAAAATCGATCAATTACAAAATTTTTACTTATAAAGTATATTTTGATGAAAAATGTTTGCATGTTATGTATTGTTACATTTAATTTTTAATACCAAATTAAAAAAAAGTTAATTACATTACTTTAAAGTACTTATATTTTTTTTTAAAATTAATTTGTTTAATTTATAAATTAATATATAATCTAATGATATAAATAAATAAATACTTTCAATTAATTTATTTAACTTTTTTAATTTTTTTAAAAAGTTAACTAGTTCTTACAGTAATGATCAAAAGTTGTAAGTAGTATTTGGAAATGATTAATGTATTATCATAGATGTGTTTGTAATAACATACAGGAGATGCTGGAATGCAAACTATATATCTGAGAGTAAAGAAATGAATATTCAAATCAAGAAAAATTTTATATATTATGGCTTTCTAATAATCAAATATAAAGCAGCACAAAATAAACCTATCTTTTCATGTTCAAGAATCTTGCCCAATTCCCATATAAGAGGAAACCATGTATATATATATTGCTTTATTTAATTGGGCTGATGATGCCACCATCAATGTTTCAATCAAAATCCTTTTCGTTTATGACACGAATCCCTCCCTTTTCATAATCTGAAGGTATTGAACTCTGACTTTTATTAATTATCTCATAACTCATAAGTTGTTCAATTAAAAGCCAACTTGTATTCATCATTTAATATTACAACTTCAGCCCATCAAGTGGATATACTATGACTCACGCCATGTTTGAATTTTACCATGACCTTTCTGCATTTAGTGCACGGCTTTCATGTGAATTTTTTTTCGGCAGACTTTAATTTTGATACCATTTTCTAAAAGTGACTTATATTATGCAGAAAAGTCATTATTTTATCCACTAGGCATTATTTTAATTTAGATGAGAAAAATGAACAGAGAAAAGCCATTGTTTTATCCACTAGGCATTATTACTATATGATCTTATCCACTTTGAGCCACCGATTCCTCTTTTTCAGCATTCAATTCCTCTTTTTACCTGAAAAACGAATGACCAAACAAGCTTTATCCATGCTTCCTTTAAATTCATTCACATTCAACTCTATTCACATCGGTGCATATATGAATTAAATAAATGTCATTGGAAAAGTTCAGAAAAAAAGTCCCTATTTAAAATCTAGATAGTACTTCCTCCGGTTCATAATTGAGCTACATTTAAAAGAATACATTGGTCGATAATATAAGTCACTTGAAGTATATTAATGTTTGTTTGTTGATTTTCCCATGTAATGAATGTTTAATATGACTCCTTATATTTTATCTATCCTTTTATTTAATATGGGTAAAGTTGGAAAAATTTTAATTTATGACAAATTCAATGAGTTAATTACCATTGTTTAATTCTGATAAATTAATTGAAATGACTTATATTATAGATCGGATGGAGTGTATATATATACCTTATGTGTATAAAAATTTATTGGATCATTCTCACTAATATAGTTTTTAATGGGGAACTTTTCTTTAATTTTTCTGAAGTTATTTGTCACGGGAGATTATACAAACATGCATCCATTGTTAATTCCATGTGATTTCAACCAATCTTATTTCTGAGAAGATGAATCTAGTGATTCGTAGTTATCCTTTTAACCGTTTTGTCTATCAAATATATATATACCAATCTATTATCAAACCATGCACACGTGAAGTTGTGAACATTCAAAGAGAAGAAAACGAATCAAACAAGATTATTATATACAATAATTGACTAAACATAGGAGACATTTGTCACGAGTAATTCATCCATATATATTATCAATTTTTTTTACATACTAATCAGGAAGGATGAGATTTTTCCCAAAAATTTCCTCATTATTTTCCAATAATTTTGTATGCATAATGAGTCCACGTCACATGACTCTTCCTCTTCTTTTAAAACTACACAAACATTCATTACAAAACTCTCTCTATATATATAAACAACATGAAAAATAGGATATTAAAGCAAGGACAAACAACAAATTACAGTGATTTAAAGATTTAATATCATCCAAATAATCAAAATCACTTGGAGGAATCACAACTCCTTGTAGCTTTGAGGAAAGAAGCACTCTTTGTGATCTCCTTTATTGGCTTGTCTTTGTGTCCCTTATGATGTTATACGCCCATGCACCTGCCACTGCTCCGGCCACCGGCGCTGTCATATACACCCATATTCCTTTGTATTCATGCCACACTATCGCTGGTCCTAAGCTCCTCGCCGGGCTCATGGAAGCTCCGGTCACCGGCCTATCATACAAATAAATCCATGAGCTAATTAAAATGAATATATCACCCAAAAAAAAAAATGAATACGATGTCCAATACATATTAAGAAGAGAGTACAAGTGCAATACTCATTTTTATATGGATTATATTTTATAAGACCGTTTGAAGTGTGTTAATAGTTTAGAAATTTACATTATATGATTTTAGGCAAAAAAAAAATGTTCAACATACACTTGCATGCTTATGTTTTTCAAAATTTCCAATTTCTTAGAAATAAAAGTTGAAGAAATGATAGACCCATTTCGTATGGTCAAATATATAACTTTGGTAACACTTATGAACCTCATATAAAACTACTATGAAGTCTACTTATATAATTCTTTTTTCTTGAAAGATTCTCTCTTAATATCTTCTTCTTCTCCAAAAATAATAGTAAATCAATCTATAATTCCATGTAGTCAAAAGAGACAAAGACCTAGAAGTTGGGTGGGACCCACTAGCGTGGTCCCCCTCTAAGTAAGTAATAAATGATATATTCTGATATAAAAATAATAATAGATAATTTATTTATATTACTCATTTATTATTGAAAATTTTTTATGATTATATTTTTTTAAGTTATTTTTCCTTGTAGAGTTGCCTTAGATATTCAAAAGTTAAAACCTTTAATAAACCATTAAAAAAAAGTTCATAGTTTTTCAGATGGGCCCTACATCTAGTTTTAATATAGATAAAGTCATAAAAAATAATTGAAGCTTTTTAATGAATCCCTCCGCCGTCAAATATTTAATGAGATCTCAATTTGAAGAAAATAATTAAAAAAAATGATTATTTGGATAATTAGGATTAATGAGATAAGATTATAATACCCAGCAAGCATGACATTAAGCAACACGGTAGCTCCCACCGCAACACCAGCCAGCTCCCCGATCTGCAGAATTCAGAATCACACAAAAACATTTTTAAAAAAATAAAAATAAGAAATAGAAATATTATATATTCAAAAGCAGTTCTTAATACGCTTCTGATGTAATAACCTTGAAGCATACCGCCATGTATATTTAACCACATTCGCCACGTATCTATCAAAAGAATCTTTTTACCCCCAAAAAAAAAAACAGAACAAGAAGGAGAATTGTCAGATTAAATACCGCTCTGTTGTCTGTGGCCACACCAGAAATGACGAACATGAGGTAGAAGGTGATGATGAACTCAACCACAAAACCTTGAAGATAAGTCCCAGAAACCAATGTTCCTGCGAAGTTGTCTTTGCTTCCTTCAAAGATAAGTCTCAGAGTCCCACTCGCAAGTGTCGATGCCAGAACCTGAACTGATACATAAGCTGGCACCTGCAAATACCATCAGAAAGGTATATATAAACCAGACTACAACTTCGTTTCATAGAGGAAATTGAAGAAGCTAAGGTAATTAAGGTTGTTGACCTGTTTGAGGGGAAAAAGTTTGGTGGAAGCAAAAGCGATGGTGACAGCAGGATTGAAATGAGGACCAGAGACGTGACCAACGGAATAGACAAGAACCATAACGACGAGACCCCAAACTATGGAAACCCCAGGATGCGTTACTTGGTTGTCGTAGCCTTTGTCCACCATCACCGCCGCTTGACCGGCGAATATCAGAAAGTATGTTCCCGCGAATTCTGCCACCAACTGTAAAAGAAAATAATCAAATCCCAGCAACCCCAGATAGAGTAGCGTCTTGGGGAGATTAAAGTTTGAGAATTTAGAGAGAGAGAGAGAAGGAGGAGAGCGGACCTTCTGCAGGAAAGGGACGGAGACGGAGATGCCGGAGTGTTCATTGGATTTGTGGTCATTGACGTTAAGAACAACCTCGCGGGTTCCATTCGCTGCAGACGCCTCCGCCATCACCGACGACGATCGCAGAAGACGACGACGACGAAGAAACTGTCAGAGAGAGAGGGTTTTGGGGTGGTGGCAGTGTGAGTCTGTGAGAGATGGAGGAGGGAGGCAAAGACTGCAATTTATAAGGGGGAGGTAGGAGTCCAAATTAAAAGAGGCCATGTAGATGATTGAGTCCGGCGTTTGAAAGTTCTTCACTCTGAAAGTTCCAAATCAGACCCTCACAATCATTCCATTTATGATTTATCAATATCAGCTTTGCATGCCAGGAAAGGTTCAAAAGAAAGGAAACGTCTCTTTAAATATTTGCATGTCAAATTTTGGGACGAAAATTCTTTTTCACTGTGCCTCTATCATGTCATCCTTTTGTTAAACATATACAAATATGAAAAACTATTTTAAAACGTATATAAATTGATTTTCAAAACATACTTTAAACATAAACGATTATTTGATTTTAAAATATAAAAATACCAAAAAAAAAACTAATTTCATATATTTTTATTTAATTTTTTTATTATGTCTATTTTTATATAGTTTTATTGATCGAGATATAATAAATCATTTCATTGAATCAGGATGTAAGGATATTATTTTCATTTTAACATTTATCCATTTTCTTTTCTCCTTATTTTCTTTCATTTCCAAATAGGATATATAAGGTGATAACATTAGCTCTCTATGTTTTTACCTTTCTATTTTTTCTTCTATTTTCTTACTGAATTCCTTCTAACTTCTCTCTCCATCCAAATGAAATATGTTTTCATGTGATTTCTTTTTCGCAAACTTTCTATGGGATTTGAATCCCTCTCATCATTAATTCGTAGCCGTGAAATACTTCCCAGTATAAAGTAGAGAAAAGAAAATTAATAAAGCCCACTTTAATAGTAATATTTACCACTGATCATCATGTGTGTGTGTGTGTGTGTGTGTGTGTGTGTGTGTTAGTTACTTGAAAGAGAAAAGTTTGGTTATATGCATAAATGGGGTAATTAATTTTTTTTTAATTTTACCCTTATCTAGTTTCTATTGGAAAGAGTCAAAGAGAGGAAGAGAGAAAGATGATGAAGATATGAGAAAGATTCATAAATGTAAAGAGAGACAAAAATTTTAATAAGGACAAATGTGAAGGTATTATCAATTTTAATACATTTCATGGAAGACTAAGGTACAAATGACTTACGTATAAAATTAGAGTGACACCCTTTCATTATATTTATAAGCAACATTTTATCTCATGGGTATGATCCTTTACATATGCAACAAATTTTTTTGTCTAAAATTTTAATGTACTTTTTTCCATTTTTATCCCAATTTATTGCATGTTTCTCTCATATTTTTTCTACTCATTCTTTCTCATCTTTTTTTCTCATTTATTCTCTTTCTCACTGAACATTATAAATAAGGATATACTTGGAAAAAAATTATATCTTTTATACATTTATTGTTTTTAATAAATTTTAACTGTAAACTAATTTTACGTTATTTGAGTTGTTGCTACTTATAAAAAATAAAAGATAGGAGGCTGTAGATACTTAGAAGGGAGACACAATATTGTATTCCTATCCCTTCATTTTCATGTTTATTTCATCATGATTAAGTGCTTGTATGTTGAAAACGATAGAGGATCTAAACTCTTTACTCTACTGGTCCTATTGGTACCGTAGAAATATAATAATTTTTTTATTTTATTCATAAATCACGTTATTAAATTTTTTTATGAATGTATAGTTTTATTCTTTATTTATTATTATAATGATTTTTTATGAGATGTAATGTATATTAAATAGTAATAAATTTTAAAAATTGTTAAATTTTAAGGTAAACTTAGAGTTTTTTTTATATTTGTGAAACATGATGGAAGTAACTTATAAATAAAATAGCGGAATATGTCATTTTGCTATGGTTTTTAGTTTGTTGATACCCTCTGACTTAGCATAAATTTGATCCATAACTATCATTTTTATTAACGTTGTATAGTCCGCTTTGGGTAAAAACTTCTCTCGAAGTTATTTGATCAAACCAACATATCATTTCTGGCCAAAAAATTAACCAACGTATCATCAAATTTTAATTTTAACTTTTTTTTTATCAAAAGTTTTAATTTTAACTTAGACAATAAAAATAGACAGGAAAAAAAGCCATTTTATCCACTACGCATTATTACTATATGATCTTATTCACTTTGAGCTACCGATTCCTCCTTTTCAGTGTTCAATTCCTCCCTTTACCTGAAAAACGAATGGACAAATAAGATTATAACCATGTCTTCATTAAAAGCATTCACATTTATATAAACATGGATTAAAAAAAAAGTCACAAGTCACGAGAGACATAGACATACTCTACATGAATATACACACGTATATATATGTGTAGATATATAACTAATTAGCTAGGCTCTAATTTATAAAATAATCCAAACATATTTCATCACAATCTGTTTTAAAACATATTGCAATCAAGAATGAATTTTAAAACTTGTTAAATCTGTTTTAAAATTAAATAATTTTTAAATTTACTTCCATGTAATACTCCTTTAATTTTATTTATAAGGCAGGTAAAACAAAATTTGAATTTTATTTATAAAGCACATTATTAAATATTTCATATGGGGGTACAAGTTTAATTTAATTTTCATTTATTATTGTATCCGCTTTGCTTATAGTATATTAAATAAGAATAAAATTAAAATAATTGATCAATTTTAAAGAAAAATTAATGATATTTAAGGTTCTTCTTAATTATAGTAAAATACATTGGAAGTGACTCATAAATAGGTTTATATACCCTTCTAATCTTGTTTATAAGATAAAGAAATTTTTTTTGGTCATGTATAAATCACATCATTAATTTTTCACATGAAGATAAAATTTTAAATTGAGCTAAAGGAATTTAAGATTTTTCTTACTTCTGGAAAAACATATTGAAAGTAATTTGTAAATATAATTAAAAGAATACACATTAGTGAGAAGTGCAAGAAAATAGGAGTCAATAAATTACTGATTAAATTATACTTTCTCTAATCCAAAATATAAGTCATTTGACCTAATTCATTAGAACAAAAAATGACAGTTAACTTACTTAAATTATCTTAAACTGAAAAAAGTCTAACTTTAGCCTTATTGAATAATGTTTTGAAGAAGAGAGAAAATACAAAAAAGAATAAATATTTATACAAGTAAATTAAAGTGTGAACTATATTCATATAATAAATTTAATTATTAAATGACTTAAATTAAGAGAAAAGAATACTATTTTCACTTTATCAATGGCACCACGGGAGTGGCAAGATATAACATAATAAATCGAATGAATGCCTATGACTGAAGAAAAGAAAAGAGAGATAAGAACTTCCATGTGATTTTAAACTTAATTTTGACAAGACGAATATAATTCAAGATTAAATTTTTAACCCTTTAGCTTATTCAATATGGTTCTATTTTAATATTTTCAAATCATGCACACGTGAACTTGTGAACCTTTTAAAAGAGAAGAAAACGAGTCAAACAAGATTATTGCATACAATAATTGACTAAATATAAGAGTTTTTTGAGACGAGGAATTAATGCAATCATTAATTATAAGATTATAAATTACCAAGTTCTTGGTATAATAATCAGGAAAAAGGATAAGATTTTTGCCCAAAAGTTTCCTAATTATTTTACAATAATCTTGTATACCTAGTGACTCCACATGTGACCCTTCCTCTCATGTCCTCTTAAAACTACAGAACATTATACAAGACTATAATTCCCCTTCAAAACTAAGACCAACAACAAAAGGCAGCGATTTAATTTAAAGGCTTATTATAATCATATAGACTAGTCAAAGTCACTGGGAGGATCCGCAATTCTTTGAAGCTTTGAGGAAAGAAGCACTCTTTGTGATCTCACGTATTGGCTTGTCTGTGTATCTTATGATGTTATACACCCATGCCCCGGCCACCGCTCCGGCCACCGGAGCTATCATGTACACCCATATTCCTTTGTACTCGTGCCACACTATTGCCGGCCCTAAGCTTCTTGCCGGGTTCATCGACGCTCCGGTCACCGGCCTATCACACAAATTGATACAGCATGCACTAAAATGAATATGATGTTGCACCACAAAATCATCTAATATAAGTTGATCTAAGCAAACACCAAGAGAAACAAAATGCTCACTTAGATTAATTATTGTATATTTTCTGAAAGTTCAACCAAAAGCACAGAAAGTTTGTTAAAAAAAGGACATGGCCGAAAAGGGTGAGTGGAACCCAATGGGAAGCAGGGCCCAAAACGCACCGTCTCACTCGCCTTTCCTTCTATCTGGTTTTAAAAGAGAGGAGGTCATGTGAAAGGATGAAGCTTTCTTATGAATCCCTCTGTGGGGTCAGATCTTGAAACGAGATCTCATTTTGAAGAAAAGAATTAAGAAAACAAATGATTGCGTGGATAATTAATTAGGATTAATGGGATAAGATTATAGTACCCAGAAAACATGACATTAAGCAACACGGTTGCGCCTACAGCAAGACCAGCCAGCTCACCAATCTGCACAATTCAGAGTCACACAAAAACATTCAAAAAAACAAACTAAATATATAAAAAAACGGAATATTGTTCAAAAGCAATTTTTGATTCGCTCCTGATGTAACCTTCAAGCAAACTGCCAAGTGAAGATTCAAAGCAGCACCAATATATTTAACCACATTTAGTCAATTTCAGTTCCATTGAATATTTCCACAAAGACAAATCAAATTAGATTGCCAACCTCATTCCCCAAGCACAACAGAGAAAGAAAACGTACATAAAACGAAATAAAAAAACTGAACAATGTGAGATTAGTTACCGCTCTGTTGTCTGTGGCCACACCAGAAATGACGAACATGAGGTAGAAGGTGATGATGAACTCAACCACAAAACCTTGAAGATAAGTCCCAGAAACCAATGTTCCTGCGAAGTGGTCTTTGCTTCCTTCAAATATAAGTCTCAGTGTCCCACTCGCAAGGGTCGATGCCAGAACCTGAACTGATACGTAAGCTGGCACCTGCAAATACCAACAGAATGGTATATGTAAACCAGACAAATACTTCGTTTCATAGAGGAAATCGAAGAAATTAAAGGTAATTAAGGTGGTTGACCTGTTTAAGGGGAAAACGTTTGGTGGAAGCAAAAGCGATAGTGACAGCAGGATTGAAATGAGCACCGGAGATGTGGCCAACGGAATAGACAAGAACCATAACGACAAGACCCCAAACTATGGAAATCCCAGGAAGAGTTACTGTGTGGCCGTAGCCCTTGTCCACCATCACCGCCGCTTGACCGGCGAATATCAGAAAGTATGTTCCGGCGAATTCCGCCACCAACTGTAAAATTAAATAACCAAATCCCGACAACCCCAGATAGATTAGCGTCCTGGGAAGATTAAAGTGTGAGACTTTAGATAGAGGAGAGAGAGAAGGAGGAAAACGGACCTTCTGCAAGAAAGGAACAGAGACGTAGATGCCGGAGTCTTCATTGGATTTGTGGTCATTGACGTTAAGAACAACCTCATTGGTTCCATTCGCTGCAGCCGCCTGAGCCATCACCGATGACGATCACAGACACAGACGACGACGAAGCAACTGTTAGAGAGGGAGAGAAGGTTTTGGGTTGTTGCGTGTGGGACTCTGGGAGAGATAAGGGAGGAGGAGAGGCCAATTTATGGGGAAGGGAAGAGTCAAAAAGGCTGTGAGGCAGAAAAGAGAGAGAGAAAGGGGTTTTGGAGATTTTCTTGGAATGGAGAGAAAAGAGACCTATGGCCGTCTTAGCAGTTAGAGCATCTAATTAAATGATTAAATAACCATTAAGTGATTAATGGTTATTTAAGATGTTTCCCGTTGGAGAAATCGGTAACTACTCTGTAAAGTCGCGAAGGTGAATTGTGGAGTTTTGGGGGTTATATATTATGGAGCATTCAAGGCCGATCCAACCACCCACCGGAATTACAGAAAAACACATCACCATCATTGCCATGAATAGCCCCATGTCCACCTCATTTTCTTTCTCACACGTCACAACTTTTACAATTATGCACCAGCACTATCCTAATTCTATTTATTAAGGTTAAATAGCATCAACCCCTTTGCAAGTATTTATTAAACTAATTTTTGGTGATTCACGCTACAAAATGTTTTCAGTAATACTCACTATGAATCTTTAATATAAGTTCTAGTTAAATATTTAGGAGATTAAGGAAATTAAGTAAAGTGATATATTTATCTATTTTTTCTAAACTAATTTTCCTAGCTCATAATTTATAAGTAGGTTATTTAACTTCTTTAATCTCACTAAAAATTAATTAGAATTTATATTAAAGATCAGATGCATTATAATTGCTATTGAGAAAAATACATTTAAGGCACAATTGCATAGAAAATTATTTTAAGATACCTGGTGCTATTGAAAGAATATTTTAAAATACTTAATTACAAAAAATTAATTTATGATATTGAGTACAGTTGAAAAAATACTTCTGAGTACTTAATGCTAATCCTAAATGGAAAATAAATATGCTAGTTAACCATTACCGTGTATTTAATATGGAGAGATGATTGAGAACTGAGAACTACAATAACAATAAATAGAGGATAAAATTGTATATTAATATGCTAAATTTAATAAGGTGACTTATATTAAGGGTACAAAAACTCTTTTTTCCTTATAAGTATATTAAAGGAATACTTCATGAAATTGGGGTTACCTTTTTTTAAAGTAAGAATGTCATATTTTATTAATAAATTTTATAATTTCTTAAATGGTAAACAGTAGAAGTATTTACTATTAATAAAAAGGACTAATATCTTTTAATATATAATGAGCAAAAAGTATCTTTTAAAAAGAACCAAAATTTCCATGTAACTAACTTTGTTTAAATCTATGTATCCCAAGAAGAAAAAGAAATGAAAGCAAGGCGTTTAACTGTATTGGTCTATAAACAGACATTTGAGCTAATTAAATTAAGGAAATCAAGTCTTTATGTCACATGGGCATGACTCATAAGGCAAATCTGGATAAAGAGCAATTAATTTAGCAGATAAATAAGGAAATTAGTGTGGTTTTAGATAGATATTCAGTGCAATCTGGATAAAGAGCAATTAATTTTGCAGATAAATAAGGAAATTAGTGTGGTTTTATATAGATATTAAGTTTGTTTCTTGCATCAACATGACTCATTTGGTAAAATTAGATAAGAAATAAGTACACGCAGGAAAATTTTAATTAGTATCATTGGCTCCCATGCTCTTAATGTTTTGTACAGTTGTAAGTTGTAACGTATAGCTTATAATTGTCATTATTGCATAGAATGGAGTGCAACTTACAATTTTATCCATTTTTTGACGACACATAATCACAAACTAAACATTTAAAAATAGTTAAAACATTCGTGATCAATTTGAACCAATAAGTGTTAAATAAATTTAAGAAAGACCACTTCTTGAAATAAAGCAAGTCAGATTACTCATTGACCCTGTTTACAGGAAAAGAGAGAGAAATTTTTTATTCAATTTATATATCACTTCATTAAATTTTTTAAATGAATATGTAAATTTATCTTTTATTTATTATTATGTTGACTTTATTTTAATAGAGGTATAATATAGGGAAAATAACATTAAGGTTCCATGAAATGATGAAAATATTAAAAAAATCTCAAAGACTTGTCAATGGTGATTTTGATTTGTGAATATAATTTAGGAAATTGTTAATAGTGATTTGGGACTTGTTAATAAAACTTTTTTGATATTTTCATACTTCTATGAGATATTGATGCTATTTTCCCTATAATATATACTAAATGAAGATAAAGTTATAAAGTAATTTAATTTTAAGATATAATTAATGAAATTTAAGATTTTTTAATCTGTGTGAAACATGTAACAAATAATATAATAAATAGGATCAAAAGAATGCATACTATTCTAATATGAAAATACATGACATTTATCAGATTATTTGGCAGACAAATGGTTAGGTAATAATTTAATATGATCTGAAATATGAATAATCACAACTGTTCTTTTCTCCCGAGAGTAATCACAATTATATGTTCTGGCACAAATCAGAGATAATGGCTGGCAAAAGAAACAAAGAAAAAGAAATCAGCGATAAGGTTTTTTGTCACAGAATCCATCAATGAATCAAAGTATGATGTCCCGTTTGTTACATGGAAGTGGTTTTGTTGAAAATGGAAGTTGAATTGGAAGTGGAACTGGAACTGAAATTGATACTGGAAGTGAGTTTTAAAACATGTTTGATATGATAGAAGAAAATAGGAAGGGTATAATAGGAAGAAAATCTCATTTCCATGGAAGTGAGACTAATTCCATAGGGTAAGCCATGGAACCCAAAATGGTGGAAGTGTCACTTCCATAAAAGTGACTTCCAGTGCACCAAACAACTCATTCTATGGATTCCGCTTCCACTTACACTTCTCTAGCCTCAATTCTAATGTACCAAACGGGACATAAGAGAAATGGATGAGTGAATATATAGTTGGAAGTTGATAAAAAAAAATAAACAAATGGAAGAATATATATTTTTTAACCAACGAACAAATGGAAGCATTGAATGCATATTTGAATTCAAGGGTCTAGCAAGAAATAAAGAATAAAAAAGTATAAAATAGAATCTTCTGAAGTCTGATTTGCCGGCTTAAAAATATTTAATATTTGAAATAAAAAAATGCAAATTAATTAATCATATAGATAAAATTATGTATTTTAAATTCATAAATAAGTCTTTTTCCCTGAATTTTTATAAAATATTTTTAGTAATACATTTTACCTTTTCATAAAGGAATAAATGTTATGAACTCTTCAAAAACTTAAACTCATCCCAATATAACAACAACAAATACAAAAGCAATTATGCTAAATGTAAATATAAATATACATATATATGCCTTTTTTATTATTTAAAATAACAT
>QFDD01005925.1:0-15053 GCA_006871305.1 Vachellia collinsii | reverse complement strand
AATCAAATCAAATTAATAATTTAATATATTTACGTGAAAGCAATTTTTTAAAGCTGTCCTAAACATGCATATAAGCAGCCATTAACACAGTGTGATGGAATGTGTAGGTGAAAAAAATCCACTCGCAGTGATGAAAGCGAGGATATATAAATACAAATATACGATACAATAAAAATAAAAGGGTATTGCAGACTTAACGTAATTGATGCAAAAGGGGGCAGCGTCAAAAGTTCCGAGGTGGACCTCAGGGCTGCCTGCAGCATCCTATCAGCTGCTTTCGGAGCTAGGTGAGGTCACTGTCCCTCCCCCTTCTTCATTTGTTGTCACCTTGCTTCTAACAATCATTTACGCTCCGTTTGGTATGTTGGAACTGAAAAATAAGAATTGAAAATTGAAGTGGAATTGTAAAATTTGATTGTTTGTTATGTTGGAAGTCACTTCCATGAAAGTGGGACTTCCATCAAAATGGGTTCCATGGATATACCTATGAAACCCATCTCACTTATATGGAAGTGAGATTTTTGGATCATTATACCCTTATTTATTTTATCTATTGACTAATTTGATTTGGAGAAGGATATATTAGTCTTCTTACATTATAAATATAAATATTAAATTAAAATAATACCTCACTTCTTCCAGCACATCAAATATGCTTTTAATTTCAATTTCAGTTCCAGTTTCAATTTCAATTCTAGTTCGCATTAACACTGCCTGTTCTTGCCACCGAGATGTATTCCCCTTTTATTACAGCAAACTACCCACCCACTTGCTGTGATCTGTTGGTTCTCTTGCATCCCAGTTCTAGTGGTCTTTGGTTGCGTAAAAGAATGGACTTTATGGGTTGTCACTTTTGCTTTGGCTGTTCTAGCTACTAATCTTTTTGTGTGCGCTGCTTCTCTCTTAAACATAACTAAACTTACACGTTCACACGACCAAAAAGGAAACAAAAACTCTAATACTCTGTCAATCAAAACAAGACCCACACTCCCAGTCTTCTTACAGTAAACCATGAAGTTCGTTTGTGGACCGATATATTTATGCAGAAATTATTATACATCGATTATACTTAACCAGGGAAATTAAATCTACAATTATACAACATTATAACATGGCTAATATTAAAAAAGTCTCAACAAACGTCTGCTTGGCCAATATATGATTACATATATATTAAAAAACGAATTTATAATCTGGGGGCATTCGTCAGACACCGAGAGCGGGCCCTCTGATTCCAGACTTTGGCCCAAACCAACGTAAACCAGACACCAAAATATAAAAGGAAATGCCATCCGTTAGAAATATAATTCATGCATCATTTCTACCTTATAGTGTATAACAAAATATATGACTCCTAGATAAGGAGAATCCCAAGTAAATTTAAATTTATTTAAAATACCACAATTTAGATTCAAGTTTCGATTTTAAGTTTTTAATAAATCTCTGATAAAGCCAAAAGGCTATAATAATTTTTTTTTTAATGTTGTTAAAATATTAAAATATTTTATATAATTATAAAGAAAAATTGAAAGTAAACCTAGGTAAACTCAAAATTGAATGTGATTACTTGATACATGATATTATTATTTTTTTTTGCCAGAACATGATATTGTATTTTTGAATCATATATATATAGTAAAAGCAGATTAAATTTAATACAATCATTTAATTTAAAAATATTCAATTTTGAGTTTTACATCTCCAATTTTTCTCTTTAGACTTCTATTATAAGGGTGTTTTGATATTTAACAACTATAGTAATTATTTGTTAAAATCAAAGGTCTCAATTTAAATCTTGATATTTGCACTGGATTTAATCAGAATTCTCTCAACAATCTCAATGATAACATAATTTTTGTAACTCATCATATTAGAAAGTCAACATTATGTTAAAAAACTTGAAAACGTCATGCAATCCCACCAAGCGCTATAATCCAGACCAAAATGGGAGCGAATAAAGATTAAATAATGCTGCTTTGTTTAGCCGATGGGGTGAAAATAAATCCCATTCTGGAGATAAAAAATTACGCTGAGAGAATTACGCGTCATTTTGGTTAAAACAGTGAATCTTAACCACCAAAATCATCAAATACTAGATAATGTTGAAAAAAAATCTAGATAATTATGATGATTATTAATAATAACCCAGTGGATTTTCTAATTGTACTCCTTTCCGTCCCCTACAACAACCCTTGGGGTTCATTCTATATAAACTCCAGTTAGAGGACGTGCACAAGGATCCTTGTTCGGTCTTTTCATCAAGTCTAAGTCTTTCCCTTGGCAGTCTCTAACCAATGGCGTTGAACAGCGGCGTTCCCTCCACCGGCAAGGGCCTCATCCTCAGCTTCGGTGAGATGCTCATTGATTTCGTACCCACCGTCTCCGGCGTCTCCTTGGCCGAGGCTCCCGGATTCCTTAAAGCCCCCGGCGGTGCTCCCGCCAACGTCGCCATCGCCGTGTCCAGGCTCGGTGGCCAAGCCGCCTTCGTCGGCAAGCTCGGTGACGATGAGTTCGGTCACATGCTTGCCGGGATCTTGAAGCAAAACGGCGTCAGATCTGATGGCATCACCTTCGACCAGGGCGCCCGTACTGCCCTGGCCTTCGTCACCCTGCGCGCGGACGGCGAGCGGGAGTTCATGTTCTACAGAAACCCGAGTGCTGATATGCTCCTGAAGCCAGAAGAGCTCAACCTTGAACTCATCAGATCGGTACGGATCTATTCCCGCGTTTTCTTTCTGTGTTGCTTGGGTGTTTTGACTGTCTTAAAAGGATCAAGTTTCTTGGAAAATTTACAATCTTTTCCGATAAAATCTTTGCGCTTCACGAACCTGGGGGTGGAGGGTACAAGTGACGCGCTTTTTCTGAATCGGTGGTGCCGCGTCAATTTCATTGTAGTGGGGCACGTGGTTAGATCTAGGAGGAGACTCGAATACTCGATGAATACGCCTCGCAGGGACCATCCTCATCGGGGCAATGTGCTCCCAAACCCAATCCCTCTGAATCCGATCAGACCGCACAGCCGAGGAGGGTCGGTGACGTGTCACGTGACCTCACCTGCTTGAATCTTCAATCACCGTTCCTTTGGTCTCAATCTTCGCGGCAATCACTGGAAGTTGACATGGAGGTGGTTGGGTCCCACCTATTGGATCTCAGATCTCTGTGTTTTCGTTGCTATTATTATTATTATTATTTTTATTTGAAAAGCTTTTTGTTCTCAATTTTTCTTATGACAATCGTTCTCTTCGGCGTCCATGAATCTCACGCGCTAGGCCACCTAAAGTCTTGAAGGCGCACAAGCCTGTTATCTGGCGGCTCCGAGTATTCGACCCCACAGTTTCTGTTCGGGGAACGCGCACACGCGCTTCCTTCCTTGATTTTTTCCCCATAAATATAGGATCGCGATCCCGGGGAGACCCGTATATCGTTTTTATCTAATTTGATGGTCAAATATGGCTTTGTGTCTAAATGGAGAAATCCTTCTTTTAAAAAGAAATATGGAAAAAGATTTGTCTCTCGTCGTATCCGTCCACCATCCCTTTTTTTTTTTTTTTTAATATATATATAAAAGTTATCTTCACAGCTTATTGTTTTTAGATTTGTTGAGGGGTTGTTGGCTTGGCAACGAGTCATGAGGAGGCCGACCGCTCAATAGGCTCGCTTATCGGGCCACAATTTACAGCCTGGAAGGCACGTGCAAATTTAAAATTGAATTTACCGGAGGCCTCTGCCATGCGTGGTACAATAATGTATTCACGTGACGGCATCAGGATTAATATAATAACATAATATGGATGTAATTGGATGGATGGGGAACAGCCCAACATGACGTGCATTAGGAAAAGCAAAGGAATAATGGAGAATAAAAGAATTAAAAAAGTGAGCATGGTTAAAATGGCTGAGCCTGAGGGGTTTAGTGTTGATGAAAAATTGGCAGGCTAAGGTATTCCATTATGGATCGATAAGCTTGATCGTGGAGCCGTGCAGATCGGCGCACCTAAAGGCAATGGAGGTGGCTAAGGAAGCAGGGTGCCTGCTGTCTTACGATCCAAACCTGAGGCTGCCCTTGTGGCCTTCGGCGGAGGAGGCGCGTGAGCAGATATTGAGCATATGGGACAAGGCTGATGTCATCAAGGTGAGCGATGTGGAGCTGGAGTTCCTCACCGGCAGCGACAAAATTGATGACGCTTCCGCCATGTCATTGTGGCACCCCAACCTGAAGTTGCTGCTCGTCACCCTTGGCGAGCATGGCTCCAGATTCTACACCAAGGTAAAAAAAAAAAAAAAATCATATTATTTTAATTGTGACTTTAATCTCCCTTCTTCTTTTCACCATTTTACATCCTATCCTTGTTGTGAATAATGATTTCTACCCTGGTGCAAAATAAAAACCAGAATTTCCATGGATCCGTGGACGCTTTTCATGTCAACACGGTTGATACCACTGGCGCTGGCGATTCTTTTGTTGGCGCCCTCTTGTGCAAGATTGTCGATGATCAATCCGTACTTGAAGTAAGTGCTTTTATACGGCTTACTGTTTCAACCTCAAACAAACAAAACAAACATCTGCATTAGCTTTTCCTCTTGCAAAACTACATGTACAGGCTTGAATCAAGGATGGGCTGGTTGTTTTGAGATGCCCTTCATTTGAAGTTGTCTGATTGTTATGAGTGTGATTGATTTATTTGCTTTTTCTCAAATCTGTACCGATTGCAGGATGAAGCGAGGTTGAGAGAAGTACTCAAGTTTGCAAATGCATGTGGAGCAATCACAACCACTAAAAAGGGAGCGATCCCCGCCCTTCCCGCGGAGGCTGATGTGCTCAACCTCATCAACGGGGCCTAGAGTTTCGTTACCGAACACAAGTTCATTTCTTAGCTTCCTTCTCACCCCCCTCCATGCCTTACTTTTCATTCGGAGTTGCTTGTTATCAAATCTAGAGGGCCGTTATCCCTCGGTTTTCACTCTAGTTTTCTTTCCCCCTTTGTTGGACGAGAAGCCTCACACGCTCTCTGGTTTGCGAAATAATGCTTTCTTTAAATTTTGGGATTAGGCTATAAACGAAAATTTGAGTCATAGAGGCCAACGTTAGTCCAAGCCTTTGTGAGACACTTGTGATTTTTGTTATACAATGGTCGATTCATGCGATTATTTAGTACATTAGACATAAATTTAAGAACCCCTGCCGCAGTTAAGATTACACGCACGGCAAACCAAAGTAAGTAATGCGGATTGCTTCAGTAAACTATAAACTTCAACAGTGCCTTTTGTTTTGTGAAATTCCTGCTTCTCAAACTAACATTGCCTGCCTCATCTAAAGCACTACCAACTTGTTCCATAATATGATGATGCAGAACCATTAGCATTGCTTTCAATGGTAGTTTGGTCCTCCGAAAAAGGCTCATTCTCCAATTCAAGTATCCATTGGTCGTGCACTTTATTCTGCAGCAGGGCTAGCTGGGCTACGTGACCAGTCAATAACGTAACTAAAGCACAATAGCCTGAGGATGGCATTCGTCAACCTCCATCTTCAAGAACTTCCAAGCGTATGCACATCTTCCCCACTTCGCTCGCATGTGAGCCATAAAAGACTCTGCCCATTTTTCACTGCTCCCTCTTATGCTTAGATCATAAGGCACCGAAAAACTATTCAGACATAGTGAGAATGTCAATACTTGATTATTGATATAACAATATCACAATTTCAAAACGACTACGTCCAAACAACCGATGAATGCACTTCCCGAAATGAGCTCTCCATGTTATAAATTTGATCTAAAAACACGACTATGGCAAGGGCTGCTCTGCATTGTCAATTAGCAGCAGAGTGCAGCTTTAACATCACCTTCTCAAGCAAACTCAGAAGCACGAACAAGAGATGTACAGTTTGATAATATTGCTTATTATGAAATTTACTTAACAAGCTCTTCTCTCAAAATTGTGTCATCCATAAAAATTAGTCAGCGCAACGCATAAACCTACTTCTGTAAACTAGTTTCTAAATGTTACAATTTAAGTCAACAGTAAAGCCATGGCGTGAATAGCTTCATGCCCTTCTCCCCTTCTTCATTATCATGATCAACGGGAGGTAAAATTATTTCACGTCTCTGCTGCAGAGAGATATATAACTTAGCTGCATGAATCATGAGTATCTCAACACTCGCTATCATTGGTCTAACCCAGTTCCAGGCATGCACTAATTTATAATCCTATGCCCTAAGTAATCTGTGGATGTGAAATTTCCAATAGCTTAAGTAATTAGTTTTGCACAGTTACCACAGATTCTGTTCTAATGTCTTACCTTAACAGTTCTTCAGATTGGGATCCTCTCATGAGTGTATTATTCCTGCAAGAGCTCAAATTTCACATCACTAAGAATCTTGCATATGAAGGGGGAAAATAACACCAACATTTCTACCATTGGTAAACTTTATTTTTGTTAGTAAAAAATGGGTAATATCAAATATCCTCTAGTGTTGACAAGATGCCAAGTGCCATGTTACATTCCTTTGATTCTACACACAAACCAACAAATAATGAATATCCCTTCTGTCTTTTTTAAGTTTTTGTTTCAATTTTTCCAAAATATGATGGTCAAAGTCACTGAGGTATGTCAGCACCTTTCAGACTGGTAAGAGGGACTGCCTCTGACCAGGCATAAATAAGTGAGTGAGATCTTTGGGTCGCTTATTTTGCTTTTCAGTTAGTACCATATGCACCTCTACATGCTTAGAAGCAAAGGACAAAAGTTAATTTATAGGTTGGGCCCAAAAATTTAAAAATAGCAGTAAGTTAAAACAGGAAACTAAAATACCCAATCTTAGAGGTCCAGTCCAACCTCATACTTGAGTAAAAATAGTTATTCTTCTTTCAAAATATCATTTGAGCTACTAGTCTTTTATGGTTAATGGCCAAAAATAACCCAAAAAAATTATGTCCAGCAAAATTTCATCCAATTTCAATTTCAGAAAGATAATGCAGTTTCAAAACAGAAATCATAGACACTCTTAGAACTATCTACCTGCAGATAGATAATTGGAAAATGTGGAGATATTTGGTGGAAAGATTATAAATAGCATCAGCAATATGCTCCTTGCTGAACAGATACACCACCGGATAGCCTAGAAGCCATCTGAAGCACATAAATACAGTGTCAATGAGTTAAAATAAGATATTACTAACATATTACATGTTCCAAGTGACAGGCAAATGAATGCACTATTCAATGGCATTGCCTATAGGTGATGCAATTCATAATGAGATCCCAAGTAGTGTAAATATTAAGAATGCTGTTGTCTTGACACAAGCTAGCTTTGTATTGTATTCTGAGATTAGAACATAGCATACTATTGGCAGGCAAGCTGCAGCTAGTGAAAGTTTTAACATACTCTAGCCAACTCCTTCATTTGGACTATCCCTCTTTGGGAAGTACAGGGGAAGATTACCAAGACCAAGGGATTATGTGTGCGCACGTATAAATGAATTACCCATTCAAGGTTGGTACCGTCACTTTAGAGTCCTCCATGCAATTACTGAGATCAATGCACTCATTAGACTGAGAATCAAAAGTCTGACTGCAAGTGGATCGGGAATTATCCATAATCTCTGAGCCTTGAGATGATGATAGATCGTACATTCCCTCATGAGTGAATATTGATGAGAACAACTTCTGAATTGATATGAGTTGCAATGCTAATGGGCTTTTCTCTATCTCTGTGATCATCTGAATGTATGTTTAAATGCAGAAAAAAATTATAAAAAGAGGAACGGGTCAAATTTATTTATTTATTTATTTTTTTTTGGGGGGGGGGGTGGTGGAGATATTCCAAAACAGGAGAATACCTGTGGAGGTTCCTGTTCAAGGTCCACAAAGAGCAGCTTCACTTCCGAGTTCAAAGTTGATCTAGCATGCTCAGCTAACCCCCTTACGTGGATCAAGTAAATCATGTCTTGTATAATCATCACCCTCAGATACTCAAAAATGGGCGAGAGCTGGAAAAAATAGTAAATACTAAGCAACAAGATTCATAAATGAGGAGGTCCATATTCAGCGAGATAAATATAAAATATCACAAGGATGAAGAACTGCGGCTCTCACAGACGCCACGAGAATCTAAAAGCACAACGGCATTAAGTTGAGCTAGATATAGTATTGAAAATAAAAAAAGCAATTCAAACCTTTTGACAAAGTTTGAGGAGTGAACAAAGGTGGTGTTGTAGCTCAGGCATCTTTCCACCATAGTCTACCATGACAACAGGTCTCATTCCTGTGGATAGGGCTAGAATATCTGTGACAAAATCATAGGAGTCACCATATCACTTGACAGAGTAAGATTTTCTTCTTTCTTTGTTGTTGTTGTTGTTTTTTTTTTTTTTGTTGTTGAGCAAAGTAGAGTAAGATTTTATCGTAGTTCAAATGTAAAAGCAAATGGCGGACAGAATTATGTAGCCTGAAAGATATATAGCATGATACTCAGAAAACTTGAATTAGTTAATAAAAGAACCTAATTCTAATCGGCGCTTGGTTGAAGGCTTGAGGCGCCATTTGATCTGAGCTAAAGACGAATCCAAAACTTTCATAGCTTCGTCCAACTCTGCAACATCGCCCGGAAAGCATGTTTGTTCGTTCGAGGATTCCACGCTTCCCTCTTCCATTTCCAATACCTTTCCTTCCCTCACACTCGAACCAGAAGCAATCGGCATTCGCAAAAATGAGAACTTTGAAAATACAAACGACCACGACTCGACCTCAAACGACAGATACTATTGAACTCGAAGATGAGCCACAGACCACGGTGCCGCCGGCCCCAGGCGGCCTATGATCTGTTTTAGATTAAATAAAATAATAATAATAATAAACATTAAATATTAACTAATAATATTATGACATCAGGTTTTAATTGATGTTCTCCTGCAAGGATATATTAATAATTAATATTTTAGATGAAAAATTCAATTTCCAATTGAGAATATGTTTATTTGGATGTACGGAAAAATTTCAATTAAATACTTTAAAAATTCTTAAAGCTCAATATACTTTCACAAATATCCATTTTGTAATATTGTGAACGAAAAAGTTGGATAAAAAAATTGAGAAAAAAAATATTGTGAGCAAAAAACACGGACTGTCGTCGCTCACACACAAGCCACACACACCACACGCATTCTCTCATGCGCGGAAGTGACAAACGACATTGTAATTGCTGGAACGACACGTCGTATTACTCCTACAGGTTGTGCTTGCCGGCGAGGCGTTTCCCAGATCTTGGTTTCACTTTCACATCCCTCATATTCATTGAATCGATATTCTCAAGAAAAGTTGACAAACTCCGAAATCGCAAAGTTCTATAGCATCAGCCTTTCTCATCGCGGTCCCTTCTTTTTTCTCCTACTTCAAGGTCAGTTTCTTTTTATCTTCTCTTATTTTGAAGAGTTTGCTTTCGTCTCTTATGCCGGCGATTTTGGATTTCTGCATGTTCAAGCTGTGTCTGGCTCCACTGCAGATCGATAGGTATAGGCATGTATAATAACGATGGATCCCAACCCCAAAACCTACCAGGGCCACCTCTACCGCCCGGAAGTACTCAACCTAATCCATTCGGTAGTGCCTTTCAAGTGGCCGGTTCAGGACTTATTCGAGGTGGGTTGCATGCATACGGCGAGAAGATTTTCGGATCAAGCTCTGAGTATGTCCAAAGCAATGTAAGTGCTATTCTAGTAACATCCTTTAATGGTTTATTTCACCATATTGATCGGGCCTCGACAAATAAGGGATGTTAATCGCCTTTTCATTTTCAATAACTTGGATTTGAATATACTCATTACTATATTCTTTCATCTTATATTCTACAAAACTGGATTTGGCTCCCCTTAGGATAAGCTATTAGCTAATGCAGCACCAGCCTTGAATTGTTCTGTCTACTCATGTTTCTTAAATTCATTTGTTTTTGTTGTCATAATGACCTCCTCTTTTGTATAACAGATAAGTAGGTACTTCTCTGATCCTCAGTATTATTTCCAAGTGAATGACCAATACGTCAGGAACAAACTGAAGGTTGTTCTGTTTCCATTTCTGCACAGGGTATGCAGTACTGATACATTTCTTGAGTTCCTTTTTTTACGATTATATGTTACGTTATTTTATCTTCCCTCCTCCCAATTCTTTTCGTTTTGTATTCAGGGTCACTGGACAAGAATAACTGAGCCGGTAGGGGGCAGGCTTTCCTATAAACCACCAATTTTTGACATAAATGCACCAGACTTGTATATTCCTTTTATGGCATTTGGCACCTATGTTGTTCTTGCCGGCCTCTCGTTGGGTCTCCGTGGCAAGTAAGTGCCCTGCAGACTCTAAATAATGCTGGGTTTCCTCCTTTTTTATTTCAGTCTTGTAATACTAGGAAATTACGTGATGATGATAGATTAAATGCTTTCTTTCAAATTTCATTATCTTATCTCTGTCTGTATGTGACATGTGTTCATTAGACTTAATGAGTAAGCATAGTTATGGTAAGAAATTTTTTGACTTCTCAGTTTCTTACGTTGATTATGATAAAACATTTTTTTTTTCTTGGCAAGCTTGGTTATGCTTCTGTTATTTCACTGAAATTATTTACATTCAAGAGTCTTGCTGTTTGCATGCTTTACTACTTGGCATCAAAAGTAAGTAAATACTACCAAAATGCCGCATACAGTCATCACTACAGACTCTTGAATTGCTTCTAAGGACTGTAACCTGATTCTAAACTATCTGATATTGTCTTTATGCCATGCTGCTAATCATATTAGCTTTACAAGAGGGTGTTGAAATCTTGGGGAGAAATAGGTATGCATTTGCACTTTCTTGGGGTTAGGGGGAATGAATTTTTGCTGAAACAAGTTTTTGCAGCTGTTTTTCCTGGACCCCTGAATATGATTGGATGCCAGAGAAGTAATCAGTGTTCTGGGTAGTATTGATATTGCTATTTGCCTTATCGTTACTGTAATTTGAAATTTCCGGAATGGAATTTTGGTCATATACTACCTAGATTTGTTGGTCTGATATGTGAGCAATAATTTTTTGAATTTTCTACCTCTGCTTTCTTTTAAACTTATTGCAGTTTTCTGAAAAGGCTTCATTTGTTCTCAGATTTAGCCCAGAAGCTTTGAATTGGTTGTTCATCAAGGGATTGGTTGGTTGGTTTCTGCAAACTGCACTGCTGAAGATGACATTACTTTCATTGGGTAGCGGGGAGGCACCCCTGCTTGACATCATAGCATATGCTGGATATTCTTTTACTGGCATATGTTTGGCTGTCCTTGGTAGACTTGTTTGGGGCTACTCCTACTACGTTTTGATGCCATGGGCCAGTTTATGCATGGGAACATTCTTGGTTCAGACAATGAAGAGAGTACTCTTTGCAGAGGTCCGAAGTTATGACTCGAGCAAGCACCACTATCTCTTGCTCTTTATTGCTTTGGTTCAGTTCCCTTTGTTTATGTGGCTTGGCAACATTACTGTCAATTGGCTTATATAGAACTTGAGCTTCTACGCTATGCTTGGAAAATAAAATTGTTCATCAGGAGCTTTTTTTTTAAGGTATTAATGTTGATATCTTAACTTGTTCTACCGTACCATCTTCCCCCCTTTCAGGGATTGCACGATGACGAAATGTAGCCTTGGGATTTCTTTTTGTCTTTTTGCCCTCAGTGTTGGTTAGTTTGGTGGAAGAAATGTCTTGTCAGAAATGCATAAACTCCACATATATATTCTGAATGTTTTGTTCGTGATTTATGTAGAAGTTCTTGAAACATTCCTCAAAATGAAAATCTTTTGTAAATGATAACCATTGCAATATTCGCCATAAAGTTGGTTTATTTTATGGAAGTTGCCTAAATCTGGTAATTGTTTTGCCCGACGCATTCTGTAGCTGGTCTTTGCCCTCCGCGACAAAGTAAAACATGCGGTGGACAATTGAGGCAGTTGTTTGCAAGGCTGCCTCTTTTACTCACGCGGTTGAACTCTGGGGGAAGATCACCGGTAAGGAAGTTGTTATCTAAATACAGACTACTCCATGATCTCTGCAGTTTAGCTCCGTATTCCTTGGGGATGGAACCAGAGAATTGATTCCTTGCTAAATTAATTGCTGTTAGAAATTGAAATGTGGCCAAATTTACTGGCAAATGCCCATGGATACGGTTCCCTTTAGCATCAAGCACTTGAAGCTGCGTATCTTCCAAAGCATTATTCAAAACCTCTAATGTTGTGAAGCGATTGAAAGAGACATTGAGATGAACGAGCCTGGGCAAGGAAAGAATACCCCTCGTGACGGAACCTGAGAGCCTGTTGTCGCTCAAATCTATCCATCTGAGGAGTTTGAGCCTCGTGAGGGGAGTAACATGGCCAGAGAGTATATTATGGCTGAGACCAAGTGTTCTTAAACTCACAGGAAGACGTGGAAGATCTCCCAAGAACTTGTTCTTGCTGAGATCTGCTGTGTTGAGCTGCCAAAGCCCTGCCAGGGAAGGGATTGTGCCTGCTAATCCATTGTCTGACAGGCTCAAATAGGTCAAGCTTCGTAATCCAGAAATTCTGGCAGGGATTACCCCCGAGAGCTCATTCCCTGAAAGGTCTAGATGTTCAAGGCTCCTAATGTTCCAAATCTGTGCTGGAATGGAGCCAGTGATGAAATTGTTTGACATGTCAAGCCTGGTAAGCTTTTTCATGTTGCCAATGGTATCTGGTATTGGCCCTCTGAAGTTGTTCGTCCCCACATTCAGAACAGTTAGCTCCGATAGGTTCCCAATAGCTTGGGATATGTACCCATCATATCCAATTGCATCGAGATCAATGACTGTTATTCTACTAGAGGAGTTGTCCAGAGGCACTCTGCACAGGATTCCTAGAAAATTTGAACCCGTGCTTTCGCACGGA
The DNA here is from genome assembly GCA_006871305.1 of Vachellia collinsii. Taxonomy (NCBI): domain Eukaryota; kingdom Viridiplantae; phylum Streptophyta; class Magnoliopsida; order Fabales; family Fabaceae; genus Vachellia; species Vachellia collinsii. Next base: position 2,143 of record QFDD01005925.1, on the reverse strand, counting down.
TCCACTGAAAAGTCCCAGCTTCTCATATACGAGAATGAGGGGATTGAATTGGGATCAGTGGTCCGTACTATCTCACGAAGAGCACGAGTATCAGATTCAAGGGTTGTTGCGAGGGTAGGCGAAGCTACAATACATAGAGTTACGGTTAGGATGGAATAGAGAGGAAAGAAGGAAGCCTCTAGATATTTCACCATTTTTCAGAGGGAAGTGGGTTCGTCTCAGATGGTGGCCTGAATGGATTCCAGTGGTCTTTATAAGAGTTAGAGATTACAAGGGGCACCAAATAACGAACGACTATGGACACGCCAATAACTTGAGCCACCCAGAAAAATATCATGAAGTCTGGGAGGCAGATGCCATGAGAATGTCATTCTTATTTCTTACCCACCGCAACATATTCGACTAACGAAATAATCTTGTAATCTTGCTTCATTTGACATACGCGAGGCCGTAACGAGTCAAAAAAATAAAAATAAATACGCTGCTTTAGAAAATGAAAATACCCACCACCTGTTCGTCGGGGCTGAACAGACGATAATTTGAAGTACGGAAGCTATTAAGTAATACTATCTAAAGCGCTGAAACTCCTTACAAGTGTTATGAACTTGCACATATAGCTCGCATTGTACGCACTTAAATTCCCAAAATATTGTGCTTAAAGTATATACATTGTAACTAAACAACGCAGAGAGAGTCATGTAAAGAAGAAAGCACGGATAGAGCTTAACTTCTGCTTCAGCCAAGATCAGGCACAGTGAAGTGCTCATCATCGTCTTCAAATTCAATCCTAGGCTTCTTGAGAGACGTGAAGGACTTGGAGGGTCTGTATGAGGCAACATTGCTAGTTGGCGTTACTGGAAGCTGTGGGACTTCAGCTGCAGCCAATGCCTCACCAGGAAATTGTTCTCCGAAAAGACCCACCTCCGATAACCATTCCAGCTCTCCAAACTCCAGTGATTCTTTCTGAACACACATAAAGCAGAGGATTAAGATCTCGGTATCATGGCACATCACACATTATCAAGGGACTAATAATACAAGATAAAAATCTCCACATCATATCATAGCTGTGTTGCGTTAATTACCTTGTCGGGTGATTCGAAGTCAGTGAATTCCAACAAGTCATCCACAGCCCAAGCGGATGTGAAGGTAGGGACCTGCTGAGGCTGAGGGCGGATTTTTGCTGAGGCTTGCTGAGCACTCCGATTAGGTGGCTCCAACCGACGTTCTTCATTGTCCCTGGAGCAGTTAGAACTCAAAGCCACCCTGATACCAGTTGCAAGGAAGCGCTGGTGGTTTGCAGAAAGGCTGCCAGCCGAGTGAATTGGCTCATCACAAGCTTCACAGAACAGCGCTCTGTCTTCAACACAAAATATAAAAGCTGGCTTGTCCTGCGTTTACAATATGTGCAAATCACGAAACATATATATTAACAATTATCTATCACGTTCACTGAACAGGATGACTATGCACCAGTTTGAACTAATCCTATCCAAGTCTTAAACGGCCAAATGAGAAGAGGAAAAGAACAACAATTGTCTATTTTTGCTTCAAGACTACCTACTTGAAAACGAGAAATACTTCTCTAAAATTGATCCTTGATATTATCTTGCAGCAGCAAGTCACGTGAGAGACGCTGATGACTTGGCTCTTTCATCCGCATATTCCATACTCATCTTATTTTTCACACAACAAGGGAACTTACACTCGTAAAGACTAACGCGATATGTAAAAAAACAACGACATGGATTAAGATGTTTCCAAAAGGTATCAGAATCTTTATTCTATACAAAGATTCAATGGACCTGAATCCTCCCTTTGCCCAGTGGTTAACCTCCCCCCCGCCCAAAAAAAAAAAAAGAAACCGGGGAAAACGGGTTAGCAGGTTGAAACATGTTTTCCCTTACACTTCCCTCATTAGGTTTTACAAGCAAAAGATGAACTGAACCATGTTAAATCGGAGTTATTTATTACTTGTTCACTTCAAGCGCACTAGATTCCTAGTTTTCCCACATCTCATGTCAAGGTAAACATCTTGTAAGAGGAAAAACGGTCATGAACAAACCATCCTAGCAGACTAAACGATGCTTATAGATCTGGAGATGCACATAGAAAGTAAGGGAATTTAGCGCGCGCGCACGAA
>QFDD01005924.1:0-12376 GCA_006871305.1 Vachellia collinsii | reverse complement strand
ATGGTGAAGCTATGCGTTTTAGGTTGTTTCATATTGTTTATTTAATCAATAGTACAGCGACTTTAAAAGCCAAGTGAGTTATATATACTTTTTATTTGGTTTATGCAAGAAAACATTAAACCATAATGAGTGAATTGGTGATTGTTTTTAGGGAACCAATCAGAAAAAAAAGAAAAAGAAAAAGAACTGTGCAATTGAAACATTCTTATCAAATATTAAAACATTGCTTCCCACCCACTCAAATAAAGAGGCTGTTGTAATACCCATCGTTGTTTTGTCACATTCTTATCTGCCACATAAATAATCTGCGTTTATATGCCACACACGTATGTGGTAGTGGTAACCCGCTTTTTCAAGATTCATAACCAAAAATTTATATAATTGCAAATCAATAATCAATTAATGAAACCAATACATCAGGGGGAAATAACACAACTTAGGATCGTATAGAGGATTACATTCTCTGATCTTCAAAATACCTGTATTATTTATGTTCAATATGAATAGCTTAAATTTCATTTTTTTAATTATTATATTTTCAAATTCACCATAAAAAATATTCTTATCCTTTAAAAATTATACTCTTCTTTCTTTCCTTTTTTTTTTTTGGTTTTAAAAAAATAAACAATACAATCCTTTACTTCCTGTTAAAAGATCTAACTTTCAATCATATGACATGTATGTTTGGGAGATCTTTACTAAAAAATCTCCCCTTACAACCAATAGTCCAAGTGATCGGTTAATACCTCATTGAGCCTGTTTGGGAAACCGTTGGAGAATGACTTTTGGTAAAATACATTTTGAAAAAAGGAGTTTTGACCAGAATGCATTTTGGCAAAATGCATTTATGTTTGGATAGGTTAGATTCAGAATGACTTTTAGTAGAATATATTTATGTTTGGATAAATGTTGGAGAAGTGACTTTTTGAGGAATATTACTTGATAGCAATATTGAGTTTCTATTTTCAACAACACCCTGCTTTAAAAGAAAGTACAGATACTACTACTAGGATGCACCTTAAAAGGGTTCTCTAGCAAGATTAGACAATCTGACCCCTTGTGCGTATAGCACCAAGACCAAAAAAAAAAAATTCATTATGTTATTCCCTAGTACGATATGATAGGAATCCAGAGGGTAATTATATCAATTGAAGTAGATATCTTACTTATCATTCAACTATCAAGAGCCACACATGGAAGAAGATAATTAAATATTTTTATTTTTATTTTTATGTGATTTTATTATTTAAAAAAAGGGTCATCTTGTATTTAGTGGATTATTAGGAAGATTTAACCTATCTTTTAGATATTTTGAATCATCGATCTTTAGGACATATTACTAATTTATCTTTTAAGATATTATTGTAGTTATATGAGTGCCAAATTAGGGATGTCAATGATATTATTTAATATAGATATTTTTAATTTAATTTAAGTAGATGTCATCATATTTTTTTAATATTTCAAGTCATATTAAACTAATAAGTTTTTTATTTAAGAAGCAAATTGTATTTAATTATTTCAGGAAAGAATGAAGGAATTGAATGAGAAGTTTTTCCTCAACAAATTTTAGCTTGTGGTTTGTATTTATGATAGAATACAGTTGGGCCATAAGAGAGTGATCAACTCTTGTGAAGCCTTTTATAGTTAAAAATCTAGAGACGAATTCCTATAAGGTTTTAACTGATTGGTTGGGTTGCAAAAGTTTGATCAACTTTTGTTAAGCCTTTTATAGCTGGGGTTTTAATAGGTTTTAACTGATGAATTCATTAATCTATGGGTTGGATCCGTACCACTATATCCACAGTTTTTTTTAAAAAAAAAACAAGAAGAAAAGGCTAACAGTTGAGTTGTTTTGCAATAGTGAAACAATGAAAATGGTGCATGAATACTATTCAAGTCTATATGCAAATGCTTGTACATTCATCAACCAGAAAGGCAGCCAAAAAACAAAAAACCCTCTTTCCAGTCTCTTGGGCATGATCTAGCTATCCACACTTGATTAAGCTAATAATCAAAGTTTAAAAATGCCCAATATGATTGCCAACTATACGCACACCTATTGTGTAGGCTATACTGCTTATCCTTTCAAACATCAACTTATTCCATTCCAATTGATACATGCTCTGGCTGGCATTGCCCAAAAACTCATGCCTTCAGTGAACCACACAATATGTGCACACACTCACTACCTGCATACAAATTAAAGAGAATGAAAATGAAGACGCGAACCCAATTTGATTGCTCTCCCTTCAACTCCTACAGCATATGTGGACCACATAGAGAGCCGTAGTAAGATCTCGTCACTGAACAATGTAAAGCCAGAGTTTGGGGTAGGTGACTTACCTTGGTTGTTCAAGTTTTTCTTCATTTTTTCCCTCAGTGTGCCATACTACATCTTGCAAACCTGATGAAAAGTTCTTGTAGAACTGCATATAAATAAAGAATAGGTGATCTGTCAATCAACAGCTAAACGCACACTGATCTGAAATATATGTCTCTGCTCTTTGCAGTTGATATGTACTTGAGAAGAGTCAAAAGGAAAGGGTTATAAAAATGAATTCTACCAAAGAAGTTAGATGCGGAGAACCCTGTGGTTGAGCAGTTGCACTAAGAAAATAAAAGTTACAATGAATTTTCAAATTTCACTTGCCTTGTGAAACTCTAATGTGTCACCCCCTGTCTTCCGCAACTCCACCATGTGCAATGAGGGAGCCACTTCAAAAACCTGAAGCCAAAGTGACAACCATATAAATTCGAAGACACTAATGAATGCATAAAGCATTGTGATTTCAACTTTTCTTATCCCCTAATTACCGTCACGGAGTTAGTTGTCAAGTAATAATAAGACTACTCCAATTGACATGTATGATATTTATGGGCTACAGCTTTCAACCCATTTAAGGTTTTCCCGACATTCAAGCAACTATACAGCAAGACAATACATTTTTTAGTGTATGAATGTGATCAAAGAACTACTGTAATAATCTACTGTGCCTTCAAAAAATGCAACTTCAATCTTTGTCTTAGTTTCTGCGTATTCTGTTCATATTACACAAATCGTAATTGGCAGTCTTTCTTTGATTGATTGGTGAAGAAAATTAGAACCTTTTGTTGCCTTTTAACATGCACATGGGAAAAAATGCTTATAAACTTGAAGAATGACTCAGTACCTCTGTAGCCACAGAGAGGTGTCCCTTCCTTCCACTCTTGTCACCTTGAAGCTTCATCTGCAAAATTTAATCTTAATAAGGTTGAGTACTCTCACAGCATAATCAGTGTTTTCCCCTCTTGACTTATAAATCCGCATATCTGAAATTGCTTGTGGCAAATAGATATTATGCATATTCGAAGTGACAAGATAAACCATTACCTTGTAGTTTCGCCTGTGAACATTAAATCCCAGTGGTTTGGCAGCTTCCTCAATTTTTGATATAATCTCATGCGCAGGGCACTGAGATGTAAATCGTGTTTCTCGCTTCACAATACCCTATGGGGTTGGTTTAGAATATTACAGAAAACACATTATCAACCAGAAAGAATAAATACATCCTATCAACAATTTGTAATATATCTTCCCAAAGGAATAAACTCCTAGGGTGAGTTCCCATTAGGCTTTCAATGAACATACTCAACCAAAATTGATAGAAAAGGAACACCTTCATAGTTCACAAATTATGACAAGGGTGATGAGCAAATAATATGTGACTTGCACTATGAGCAAAACTTGTATGATATGAATTGCATAAATGACCAAGGCATTGTCAAATTTTCCTCACCATCTCTTTCTCAAACAAACTGTCGAGATTGAAACTCTGTGACCTTGAAATGAGCTCAAATGCATTCATGGAGACGGGTTTTTCTTTCCTTTCTGTTACAAGGTTTTCCTAACCAAGGAAAAAAAAAAGTAAACATATATTATTTTAGAATTATAGATATAGAAGAGACTTAGAACACCAAGGGAATAAACCAAGGTACATTGACTTCCTAACAAAAATAATTTCAAAAGAATTTACCTAAAAATAAAACAATTTAAAAATTAAGATCGATCAAGTTTCACTATGCTGTGTTATTTGTAGAACAATGTCCATGTCAGGAGTCATTTAAGGAAACATTGGCTTGAAGAAATTGAACAGACATTGCAAAAAACCAAGTACCTTGGAATCATTGAAGGCCGCAGCTACATCATCTACATTTATACCCTCTTCCTCTTCAAAACATGGTGGTTTGTACCCTTCCTTGAACCATTTATCTTCCAAGAGTTCTGGAATTTTTATCCTCTGCAAAAAACAACCTAATGTTTAAAAAGAAAAGATACCTAAGGGTAGACAAGAGGATTAGAAATGGACTGGGAGAACAGAATCAGACATAAGTGAGTACAAGCTGTGGTTAAGTGGGAAGAAGAATGCATGAAGGAGGTAGGAGGATTTGAGGACTCACAGTGAGAGGGTTTGGATTAAGAATACGCTGCAGTAGTTTCTTTGCATCTGGAGGAAACCATGATGGGTATGAGAGTTCAGCCTTGCTAATCTGAAATATACTACAATTATTGATTTTTCCTTCCAAATGACATAATAAACAAGCTTATTTTTCACTGTTAATTCTAAATAATCATAATCCGAAACAACTTACTTTATTATACAAAGCCATTTGGTTTGGCTCATCAAAAGGTAAGTATCCAGCCATCAGAACAAAGAGAATGACGCCACATGACCAAATATCAGCTGCTGAACCATCATAGCCTTTAGCATTAAGCACCTGATGCAGACAGCGCATGAATAACACTCAAAACAGTTGGAGGACTTTTGTGGTCTCCGATTACATAAATTGAAGACATATACTAGGTACCTCAGGAGCAACATAGTTAGGGGTTCCACAGGCAGTGCGTAGCAGTGCATCATCCTGCATGATAAGAGGACCTGAATAAGAGTGTTTCTTTCATGCAACCTAAAAAACTTTCAACTTCATTAAGCGAATAACACCCTTTCACCATTAAAATTGAGTCCTAAATTTTTGCAAATATCAAGTGGAAAAGGGGAAATAGCTCACTTGTTCAAAACCTGAGAGATTTAAAAGAGATAACATCTTAAAGCAGTCCAGTCCGACTTCAAATTATTTGAGGATAATGAAATCAAAATCATGACTATGTCAAGTCAATGAGCAATAATTGACATTGGTTTAGCCATGAACTAATAAATGATTTTCTTTATAATCTGATTGAAGCTGATAAACACAGCTTGCCCAATGCCCAAGGAATAAATAGTGTAAAACTAGAATGAACTTTCATGGCATCAGCCGGTCTGAAGCCCAGATAAAGGATGATGGTTGTGTTAATTCCTGGACAGGCAACGTAAAACTCTATCAAAATCTTTATGAACATATTGGTAATAACACTCAAAACTTCAGAAAAAGCTCGTTTAATCATAAAGACATGCTAGAAGCTTATGCTAATCGTATAGCAGATAAAATACTCACTTGCTGTGAGAATGTACTCAGTCCAAAATCTGAAACTTTAAGAATGCCATTAGAGTCCAGAAGAAGATTCTCAGGCTGCAAAGTACAACTAGGATGAGCCTGAGTCTTTACTTTATTAGAAAAATAAAAGATAAAATTAAATCAATACTGAATACACTTGTAAACCTATGACAGGAAGAAATATCTAGAGGGGCTAAGGGAATTTTTAGACCTTCAAGTCTCTGTGAAAGACGCCTCTACTATGGCAGTAATCTACAGCATTAATAAGTTGTTGGAAATATTGCCTTGCTTCATTCTCCTTAAGTCTCCCATCATTAGCCTAGAAATCAAAAGGGCAATAAAGCCAATCCTTAGCTACAGACAAATGCTAGATCATCAACACAAGACATCAATGTGCTTAAAATAGCAAGCATATTTTAACGTACTGTCCCTTGAAAGGAATAGGCAAAAGAAGGAAGGAAAATAGTAACTTACTATTTTGTCAAATAGTTCTCCCCCACCAACAAACTCCAGGACAATGTAAATCTTTGTTTTGCTTGCCATCACCTATACTTAAACAGAACACATATAATGAGTTAGAAACATTCAATTAAATCCATCTGAAGAGTAGAAAATGAAATATTCAGCCAACATTTTAACCCAAGATTCAAGAATGCAGTTTTCAATATTTGTAATCATGCATTCTACCATGAAATTATTCTAAAATGAAGATATGACTATTTAAGCATACCCTCTGAGATCAAGCTCCTCATAGAAAAAGGATTAAGAGACTATGCAGATACTCTTCCTTAAAATTATATTAAAACGAAAAGTTTGAAGAAATAAACATTGCACGTGTGTGCTTAATTTGGCTTTAATGCGTCGTCCACGACATCGCTAACGAGCGAGTTGCTGAGCACTAAATTAAAGAGTGCTTGTATAGCGCAAATGGCCTTCCAAATCTGTAGCTCTTGGGTATCCGTGGACCTCTTGTTTTTCTAAACTACTCGGCCAACCTTTTATATTTGAAAAAAAAATTAGTCAAGGAAGTAGCATCGTCCCAGAATGCAGCGACTTTTTTATTCAAGCATTTCGAATCTGATTGGTACGCTACCGAGGCTAAATGCTATAATAGCCCTCGCGCTCTCAAGAGGTCGAACTTACGTGCTTTACTAATAAAATATATGACCGAAAATGTGAACAGTTCTAAAGAAAACACTTTTCTCTGATTTAAGTAAATTTACAAACTAGAACAAAAAAATGATAAAAAGATAAAAAGAAAAGAATCTGAACTTCGAATGGTACCTCAAATATATTAACAACATTCGGATGTTTGATCAGCTTCATGGTGGAAATTTCTCTCTTCAGCTGCCCAGAATTAAAGAACAAGTTGCACTATTTTATCACTTTTATAACAAAAAGAAACATAAGATATTATGCAAAGGTTCTACGTAAGCATAATTATGCAGGAAATAACGACAGACAAGATCACCGTAGATAAATAATAATGACAAGCTCTATAAAACTACAGGCAAAAGCCCGAGAAATTGAGACACCACTCATTTGAAGCGTAATAAGCATTATTAATAGTCCAATAGGTTCTGAGACCCGTGTCGGGTCATCAGGAAACAATCGCAAGCGACAGGAAACGAGTAAAGAAGACATAAATTCACGATGAAGGTTCAATTCAAGATACAGACTGCAGCTACCTGTTCCACCATCTTGTGCCGAAGAACATGGTTACGGTCGAGGATTTTGATGGCGACGTGCTGATCCGTTTCAACGTTTCTAGCAAACTTCACCTTGGCGAAGCTGCCCTCGCCAATGGTTCTACCCAGCTCGTATTTTCCAACGCGGGTCCGAGATTTCGCTGCGTTCATGCTCATTTTTGCCTTCAAGTTCCGAATTTCCCGATGAGGGTTTGAAAGTTTGTAGCTGAAATGAAGAGAAACAATGCTCAAAAACTGATGATTTTGTCTCTTGGCGGAATGGAAAACGAAAAATCTGCGTGGAGAGGAGGAGGACGACGAAAGAATGATGAATGGATGAAGAAGATAAGTGCGTGTCTGAAGCGTGTGGGGCCAGGAGCATGAGGCGGGTCCCACTATCTGCTCGGTATTTGTTTCGGCTGAAAAATGTTATATACTAATACGCTGATTAAAATTAATACTGTCTTTTTAATTAATAAACTTAAAAATTATATTTACAGCTTGTTCATTCTTTTTTGTTTCATTTTAAATAATTTAAACGCACGTATGCACATAAACAAACATGTTGATGGCATTGCCTTTAGGACAACTAGCCATCAACTTTAGAGCTTATTCATTAATGCCATATGCTTAATGAATTCATACTTTGTTAACAAAAGTTGTTGATTTGGTCTTGTTATTCAAATTTTAAATGGATTGATATTCACCATAAGATTTAAAATACTTTTTTTCTTATGAAAAATACTTTTTTTTTTTACTAAAGTACATATATTCATTTAATAAATATAATTATATTTAAGACATTATCAGGCATTAAATATGTACATATTTTTTAATAAGATTTCGAACATTGGTTCATCGTATCATGAAAAACCAATTCCTTCCATCAGATTCAACCTCCATGATCATTTGAAAATACCTTATTTGCACTGATTTATAAGTTTGTATTTTAGTGTTGCAAAAGCTTTCTTATTATAATAAATCACCCAACCTAAATAAAATATATGCACAAGTTCTGGAGGGCAGCTGTGTAATTAGGCGTTGTGACCAGAGGGGATGAATATTTAATATTTAATATTTAATAATAAAAGTATTACACTGCAATCAGTGAGAGTACGTACGTGATTTGGTTTACATCTCTTGATGCGTCAGCATCTACTGGTGCTGCTGGTATTATTATTACCACTATTATTATCATATCCAAATCAAATAATATAAATTCATTTAAAAAGAAAACAAAGAAAATCAAAATACGCTATTTAAAAAGTTTAAAAAAAAATTTTAATTAATAATCTATTTAAAAATATAATTTATAATAAAAGGTAATAATATCGTCTGATCCATGATCCATATAAATGATTCCGGAAAGTTGTTGGTGTTATATGGCCTTCTGGAAAGAATGGCCTTTCTTTTTTTAAATGCTGAAGGCTCAATTATTGATTGGTTTCAATTCATGACCACAGAATGATTTTGATTTCGAAATTTAAGAAAAAATTATTGTCTGCCCTCCACATGATCCCAAAGTTGATACTAACTAGTGTGGTCCCATGCTACTGCACAAATCATTAGAGCTTACAAATGAATCATGTGTTTTTTATTAATATACTTGTCGCTGTTTTGAACCAGCGGTGGTGAGAAAAATAAATTTTAATTTTAAATCAAAATAATTTTATACAATATAATTTGAAAAATTATGATACAATACCCTCTACTGTTATAACCTTATTTATGATCCATCCAACCCCTAATGTTATTTTTCGGTTATATTTACCAACATACTCTTATTTATAGTTTAAAAGTCCTTTAAATAAATAAGAAGGGTGAGCTTGACGGATAGCTTATTTTCCCGTGACTCCCACAAACCGATACTAAAGGTTTAATTTAATTTAATTTAATTTAATTATTAATATTTTGATTGGGATTCATTGTCATTGAAAACAACAAAGACAACTAGTACTCATGGCCCACGACTAAACATATTGAAGAAAATTCCATCCATATCCTCTATTGTTAATTAGCCGTTTAATCATGTCCAATTACAAAACTATTCACTTATTGAGAGAACCAATCATCCATTTGGAGAAACACCATAATTACCAAAGTGGCAAAAAGGGTAAAAGCTTAAACAAGTATTCTCTGAATCTCATCATTTCTCGCTCCTCTTTGGAACCATCCTTAATTCTAATTCTGCAATCTTACCATTTTGATATATTTGTACGTAAATGCCCTCGGATTCGGATTCTGTAGATTATCATAGTTATTAGTTTTAACCATAGAGTTACAAGTTTTGTCATAAAACAACGTAATATCGATATGGCTGATCTGTGTGAATGGCTGTACTCCAAACTCAATTGTACACATCATTCTTGCAGAAAAATCCCGCATATTAAAATTCGGATTGTTTATATTCTGTAATTTTTTAGCACAAAAAAAAAATATCAAGTGATATGGATCACTTTATAAGGTTTTTTTATTCTGCAATTTAAAATATAAAGTGGTATGGATCACGTTTACTTGAGCCCAGGAAAAGGCAAGATGGCCGTTGGGTCGGCCCAGCACATTTAGAAATGAGCTCTACTTCGCTTGAACATTTTTTTTTCTTAATGTCTGCCCGGTTCAAATAAGCTTTGCCTTGATTATATCTAAATTTGATCTGCATCGTGCACATGGTTATGGTGGATGAGTCTCCTAACGGAGATTTCTGCATACACTGGGGCTTGAATTCGAGACCCCGTCTAAGTGTATTTGAGCCACTTACCACTCATATCAACTCCTGTTGGTTTGCTGGAACATCATTTGCTCACATGTTCTAACTTCGTGTCTTTGTTAATAAAGGTTGGTGCATTTGGTAAAAGGGTTGGTTCAGAACCATAAGATTGTAAATTCAAATCCAGCCGATGTGAAGATCTTACTGGTAGAAAATCTATAAGTGCCTCTAATTATTTATTCAAATGGTAAGGAGTTGGCTCTTATTATGACTCTCACTCTTTTTTTTTTTTTTTTGGAAGAAATTGAAGTGATGGCCTTTTCTTAAGTAATTAATTAGTATAAACATATACATTTGTAAATATGATTTAAGAAATATACTAAAAGTTTAAGCAACATATATTAGCAAGGTTACTTAAAACTCTTAAGCATCTTGGTTAAAAGAAACTTGCAAGTATTCATAAAAGCCTTTGTATAGATAGAAATGGAAGAGATAAACTTTGCGGGTATGAATTATCCTACAAGTTGTATGAATAGTTTTTTCGCTCATCTTAAGACTAATTTAAGATCTGTAAATGCTTAAAGATTAAAATATTACAACTAATCAAATTTACTCTTATCATCAACTACTTGTATCATATTTATGAATTTAAGAGATGACTACCGGCTAAGTAAACAATAATAAACAGAAATGGCTTAATTCATGGACTTCCTACCACCTACTTATGTGGGAATCTCCAACTTCTCTTCCTGTTCTCCCACCAACAAACTAGCGTGGATTATTCCCCCCCCCCTCTATTTTTCTACCATAACATATCATTATGTATGTATGTATGTATGTATGTATGTATGTATGTATGTATGTATGGATGCATGCATGCATGCATGCATGTATGTATTTGATTAACAACCTACAGTATATGAATATGATAAATAGAGTTTCGAGCCAAAAAGAAAAAATGATACATAGACTAAGTGATATGGATTTGATTTCTCTCCTCTACCCTTTCAATCCACTTCCACTCCGGCTCCGCCATCCATCTTGACAGTTAGATAAAAGTTTGAGTTGTCTAAATTCAATGTTTTCTAAAATTACTGATAAAATGTCATATTGTTAAATAAATAAATTCACGTGGTTAGACTTTAATCATGACCATTTAAAATTTTAATAAAATTTTTTTTATAAAACATTAAATTTGGATTGCTCAAATTTTAATGTAACGGTTAAGATGGACGGTGAAGATGGAAAGGATGTAAAGGGCAGGGAAGCCAAATCCATAAACTCACCGTCTATAATTAGTTAATTACTTTTTTTGCTTTTATTTTTTTTTTTCACTTTTAGAAAGGAATGCCCGGGTGAATTAAGCTCACAAATATCTAGACAGATTTTTAACAAAAGTCAGGATATAATTTTTTATTTTGGGTTAATACTATTTTTTATGCTTAAATTTATTCTGATTTTAACCTTTATCTTTCAAATTTCAAATTATAAGTGTTGGTTCCTCTAATTTCTTTTTGTTTAAAATATATGGAACTCTATGATATAATAAAAATCCAGATCATTTTACCTTCAAAAAATAAAAACCATCGATTTGAAATTTGAAAGATTAAAATTAAATCAAATTTAAAAAATAAAAAATTGTACTAACCGTTTTATTTTATTTTTATTTTTTTAAAAAAAAAGGCTTGTCATAACGGGTATTTGGCATGGTTTGTGTGTTTTTTTTTAATAACTTAAAATATTTTATATTGAGAATAGAGGAGTTGCCGAAGATCTTGCGATGAAAGGGCAAGCCACAGCCAAACCACGAATATTGCTTGCCTCCTGCTGTATCTGTGCGACTCGTAGCTCCTCGGCCTCCTCTCTTCTTCGCAGCACAAGTGTCGCCTCTTTCACCAACTGTTGGATCAAACTCGAGCTCCCTTAAAGATCAGTTCCAGGTAATTAAGTTTCTCGTATCAATTCCCATTCATCTCATATGGAAACAAAGGAACTGGTTTTGTTTAATCCTCTGTTTCAGGGCATGGGATCATCAGAAGAGGGAGTCGAAAATGGAGGCTGCTGCAACAATAATAAGGAGTCACAGAAGAACGTGAAGCCATACTTGGTGTTGACTGTTTTCTTGTCGTCGTTGTTGGTAAGCTTCGTAGGAAGCTTTGTGCTTGGATGGTGGATTTACAAGTATCATCCCACGAACAGTGAGCTCTGGATGGTGCCTCTTGGCCTCATCCTGTTCATCACCCCAGTCATTGTAGGCCTTTCTTTCATCATTTCTGGCCCAACCTTCCCCACCAAACAACAAGAGGATGATGAAGTCAAGAGATAGTGAAAGAAGTTAGCTTCTTTTCTTCTTTTGCACGTTGACTGATCTGTGTAAGTTCACTGTTTTGTTCTGCTACTTTCGGTGTCTTTGAAATCTGTAATACTGGAAAATACGCAAACGAATGAAGTGAATGAAGATCATTTCGTTCAGACTGTAGCACATCCCCTTTCTTGCAGTTTTGTC
>QFDD01005923.1:0-16869 GCA_006871305.1 Vachellia collinsii | reverse complement strand
TCCCTGGTAGCCACTAGGCCAAGTGGTTACCAGGGATGTATTGAGGCGCTACTTACCCCCAGGTAGTGGCTTCGATCCCTGGGGAGGTGAAGTGTGAAACCCGAGGGGAGGGGTTATATCCTTGTGCGGCACTGTCTGTCAGGGAGGTAAACCAAAAGACCAGGGAGGCCTGGTGAGGTAAATCCAGAAGCAGGCAGGGGTCCGTTACACAGCCCTTTGGCCTTAGGCTCGGTTCACCTTTTAAAAAAAAAATACAATATTAATTTTAACATCAATACAATTCCTTTACTCAAAAACATAGAAAGTCATATCTAATTTTTTAAATAACTACATCGACAATAATAAATATTCTAAATATCTTAAACTTAAATTCACAAATCATATGATATAAGCTTCTTTCTTCATCAATCTTCGTCACTGTCTCCAATTTCCAAAAGCAGTTGAATTTGACTGAGCTTTATTAGGAATTGACTCAGAAGGCTATGCTTCAGCGAGGTGAAAAATATTAAGTATTTCATTCGTAACACCACCACCACTATCATCATTTTCTATCTTTGGCAAAGTTGGACATGAAAATTGTTTTCAATAGTAGTCACATGATTTATAATTAGAAGTAAGAAGATGTTTAAATGTTATTAATGTAATAAATAAAATGATATAATAAAGGTTTATATTCATTCCCCAATTTTACAGCTCGACACCTAAATTTGTTGGTCATGGGCCACCCCGCGGGTTATGGGTCGGCCCATGGGTCATATGTATATTTAACATATTTTCACTATATTCAAATAGATCAAGTTAAAAAAACATATTCTGTAAAAAGTAATTTGTATGTGGCAAACAATATAACAAGTTTGATATTAAAATTGGAAAGAATAAGGATTCAAGGAGTGAAAATATGTATGTGTCTTGTGTTTGTCTTTATATAGCTCATACAATAATTAAAAATAAGTATTTGACTTGAAAAGATTTCTTTTACAATTTGAAGGAAAAGAGGAAGTTGTTACAATATAATATATTAGATAAACGGTAAGAAAAATATAGGAAGAATAAAATATATTTAAAGTAAAAATAATAATAATAATTTGGCGGGCCTAAACGGGCCGGCCTTCAGCCTTGCAGGGCCAACCCTTTTAAGTGGCCCTTTTAGGCCCGCCTTCCTTTTTTGACACTAAATTACTAGCCCGACCCTTGATTTAAACAGGTTTAATCAGGCCGAGCCCGCCCAACTCTACCTTCAATAGATCCAAGGTAGGGATTGAAAATTTTATTATTCTGTTGTGCCTTTTAATTCACAATACAAAGTACTAAAATATCATATTATGCTAAAAAAGAACACAAGCCCTATAATGACAATATGCAGCTAATCAACACATTGATTTAGGAGAAGGCGATACAATGGATATAGCCATGTGCAAACCTCCAGAATCTTCCCAGACGTCTCAGTACAAGTGTTGTCACCTAAAAATGTTAATAGCTACGGGGTGAGACATAAAAGTCCCAATAACCAACATATAATTTTAGGAATATGCAGGAGGGGTTACAAGCAGTAAAGCATGGATAAAATTTATTAAAGATAATAGATAAACAAATATAAATCAAACAAAATAATTGATGAATAAATATAAACTAAACAGAGTAATTGGTAAACAACTATAAACCAAACATAGAATATCACATGTTATAAACAATCCCTAACACCAAACTCCTCCTTATACCACTTGACGTAAACTCTAGCATATGGTAATGAGAGACTCAACCAAAAGTCAACCATCCTTATAAGGTCAAATAGCCCCTCCCTAGCCGCCCACAATTGGGTCCAAGATTTGACGATGTCATCCTCTCTGTGGTGTAAGTAAAGTTTTATTATCCATGACATTTTTCAAATATTTAGTTTTACCTTTTTCTATCATGGGTATATTTTGAAAATGAGAGTTTGATTCTTTTAAGCATGATAAATGTTTTGGAGTTATGTTTGATTCTTTTCTATCATATTTAACTTATTTTAGAATTCAAACCTCTTTTATAAGCACCATTTAGTTTTGTCAGTATGATTTGGGAGTTAAGTAACCAGTTTAACAAAATCGATGTTACAAATGATAAACGAATATAAATCAAACATAGTAATTGGTAAACAAATGCAAACCAAACATGTTATATGACAAGTTATAAACAATTTTAACCACCAAACTCCTCCTTATATCACTTGATATGGACTCTAGCCCATGTTGATGGGAGATATGATCAAAAGTCAACCATCTTCATGAGGTCAAAAAGTCCCTTTCCTAGCTGCCTATAATTGGATCTAAGACTAGAATGTGTCATGCTCTCTATGGTTACCCATAACTGAGTCTAAGACTTAAGAGAGTTAACCATTTTTCACAATTGAGTCTAAGATTTAGAAAATCTAATGTAATGTCAATCACTATAATCAGTAGTAGAAACTTTTGCCATAAACTTTAAGATTCACCAAACACAACATCTTCCTCATACTTCATCAAAACACAAATACATATATATAATTAATATTCATCACATTCTGAATTATAATGTAATATCACAAAATATAAGAAGCCAATAATACATATCATAGTATCAAAATATTATCTTGCATATTGAGATGTGGGAGGCTCTTCACATCTCTTCCTGCTCATTGGTCAGAAAAAGGGCCAGTTCCTTTTCTTCCTTTCACCACTCTTGCATAAAAAAACGTCAATATTCTGTTCAGAAGAAGCTTCTCCTTCCTCAGTATAAAGGAGTTTTGATTTATAGGAAATTTGTGAGTTTTGAGTTCCTACTCTTCCCACTTTCTGGTTCAAATCATCTGCCCCTCCCTCAGCTTCCAAGGGTTGATTCACCCCCTCCATTCCCATGTTGGGTTTGCTTTTGCTTCTACGAATCCTCCATTACTACATCTTCCCCCGTCTTCTTCATGTTACATCACTTTAGATCGTCCTCTTCCTTGCTTGAATCCTTCTCACTATCAGCCAAACACTCGAGTTTGAAATTGCTTTAGCACACACCCTCCCTCCCTCCAGGTTTCTCTATCATCACTCACTCTCACTCTTAACTTACTTATTAGTGTATATATTTGAATTAACGGATAATGTTACCTTTTTAATGTAATTTATAATTTACAGAATAAATATATGAAATAAGTTTAATTTTACTTACGTGAATTTACTTTCTTAAAGTAATTCTAAATGAACCCAGTACCATCGAGTAAATCTCCTTTTATCGGACATAAACTTTTTATACTTATCTTGTCCTTATTTAAACACTGCAAATCCGAAATTGCCCGTCAAACCTCTGACCTAACGCAAATACACTGTCGAACACTATCCGTGCGATCTACGTGGGCTTCTGCGAAAGAACGTAAGCGCAAGCTGTGCGAGAGGGAGCGAAGGCTGCGACGGAGCAACATCCACCGACGGCTACACCCCTCCGACGACAAATCGGCGAACGTTCACGTTAAGGTGAGTTCCTCACGTCCCCTTTTTTCTTCGCCCAGAACTACTTCACCTTCTTGGCCCTTTCATTGTTTATACGGTTGAGTGTGCTAAAAAATGAGGAAAACTAATTCTTGACTTGTAAGGATCAGTCTCCCGAATCACAAATTACATCCACCCCTTTCAAGTTTCCTAACCTTCCTGATCATCCCCTTAGATTCTATTGCAAAATATCTACTTTATGATTGCGCGTCTCGATCATCTACTCAAATTCACCTCTTTCGTATTGTCCTCTTTCCAGAATCTCTACTTGTGTGTGTGTGTGTATCTGTAAACTCGTTTTCAATTTCGTCAACTTTTACATGACTCTCCTGAAATTTAAATCACATTATCTTGGGATTTTTTGATTAAACATTTACACTTCTGAGACTGGTAAATATGTGATTCTACCTCCTAAAGTTCTTTTTTTTTACGGGGTAGTGCATCTGTCATACATCAGAGAGGAAAGGTAATTTATCAGTGATCTTATATTGCCAAGTGTACTCCTGTTTTTATGATTCTGTCGTGCTTTTACAAGTTCCCCATTTTAACATCTCAGCCTGTCTCTCAACCTGACTGGGCAGTGCACCTGAAAGTGAAAAGAAAATGGCATTTATGAAGGGAGAGCCACTGGTTAGAAAACTTGCAGTGCTGTCCAAGTACGCAGTGCTACCAGGAGCTATGTTAGCTGCACTGATATACTCTCCACCTGACTATGCATCTTCCTCGGAGAAAAATACATCTGCCAACAACAAATAGTAAACTCATTTTACCCATATTCCAGTTTGATTTCAATCTTCCCTTTTTTTATTGCATGTTGGCAGTTGGCATATTTTAACTTATTTTTTGCATGTTTCCTGCACAGTTAACTTTATTACATTGCAATTTACATCTTGATTTATTTTTTTCATTTTAATTGTAATTGACAATAATTTTTGGGGCATGGATTCACAGAGACAAAAATAAATGTCATGTGAAGTGCTGAGTTCTCTTTACAAGGTATATGGTGACATTGCTGACGTGGAGTCAGATGTTGTTCCATGTGAACTTTTTTCTGCCATATGCCTTCACTCCCTCATTGTATTCTTGTTCTGGAAATTGTTGCCCAATGTAGCTGGATTAATTTCATAAACTCTTTTTCTTCGTATGGATGTACTTCTGACATATGTATGAACCAGACTGCAATAGTTATGAAGAGTAGTAAATTTGCTGCAAAAACTCAACTCTATGAGGTCGCCCACCCGACCTCTAGATTGGGCTGACCAATTATGGTCAGTTGCTTACATCTCAATTAAGAGTATGACTTTAGGCAATGTCGGTTATAACCTTACACAATGATTTATGGTTGGGTCTCATAAGTCAAACTGATCTCATTGTAGTTGGTTTCTGTTTTTCTAGTGTTTTCCTTGTTTACCATCAAGTGAGCTTTCTTCCTTAATCCTTAATCTGTCTTATTGTTATTTTGCTTTATTGCTTTATAGTTGCCCATATTCTGTTCGCACCTCACTCTGTCGTGAGAAATTTGTTTTACTACCGTTACTTACTCCTCCACTGTGGCTAGGATATTCTATGTTTGGGTGTTCCTCAGAACATCCATTAACCCTTAGGACTAGTGCATGGGCGCCTTTCAAAATAGTCTATTGCAATGAAGAATCATCTGTAGTAACATACCCCAAAGTTTAAATTGATTGCAACTTATATTTAGACATGAGTTTCAATAATCTTTCCCACTTTGTATACTTCAAAATTTAAAAGCCCCTTTCATCATTGCATCAGGCAATTGCTGTGTTCAATTGGCTCCAAAGAATCAAGGAAGCGCATTCCTTTTCTGTTTAGTAGTTAAGAAATTGCTGGTGTTTGTGTAATACACGGTGATCTCATCATGTGGCCATGTTCTTTGCTGTGATATTGGGACTAAAATATTAAAGAACATGATGTAAGATGAATTGTTTTATGGGTAGCCATGTGGACACTGTAAATCTAGGGCTTAATGAGGAATGTGATGAGAATTATAGGGATATAGGATAGTAAGATCGATTTAATATGCGTATCTATTCTATCAAATACATAACATAGCTGTGAGCTAGATGATATAGATCAGCCACCTAGGGAGGCATGGCCTGGCTACAGCCATCATCCACCATAACCAAACTGCCATGTCAGACGCATAAACTCAGAAACTATTGGGTGTCTCAACCTGGCTATCATTAAATGCTGCCAGACTAGCTTGATACCTTTGTGGGGTTGCTAGAGATGAAGTCACTTGCCCACACGTTGGAAATGCTTCTAGTGCAGTAATTATGCACTCACTCTCCGGACATATGTTATTCATAGTCCAAGAAAAGTTCCACCCGATATCACCATTCGATTTCAGAAGATTATTGGGGATGAGTCTCTCCACTTGGGCTTTATTTCTTGGCTATGGCAGGGTTTAAGAAAAATACTTAGTTGTGATATTATGAAGATTCTGCTGCTGAAGGTGGGGTTTTTTCCCCTCTTGAAGGGTAGATAGCCTTGTTTCATGTAATTAAGAAAACCATCTGTCTTTTTAAAATTTTTTCCTTCAAGGTGATGAGGCCTCACCAAGAAATATCACAATTGTGTTTTGCTGTGATTTTGCTATCACACTCACATAAATATGGTCGACTTTTTCCGACCATGGCACACAATTGGAATGGGATAGGAAAATTGGATTATAAATAGCGATGTTGGGATTAATCAATGAAATTTCAATTTCCTCATGCCCTCACTTCCATACTTGAAGTGTTATTGAGGTTATGATTAAGTTTTTCACCCCTTTTCTCTCTCTGAAAATTCTCCATCCATTCTCTCTTTCATCCCCAGTCCTTGCTTTATGAATTCTTGCTACATTAGCGCTTTTTTAAAAAGATTAAGAATTAGGATGAGTGGTTGTATATTATTGGCAAGAAAAATATGGATTCAACATTAGATGACAGGACTTTCTCATGGTAATTCTTTTATGCCCCATTTGATAGTATGGAAATGAAGGGTTGAGAAGTGGTAGTGGAATCGGAACCCAAAATTGTGTTGTTTGTTATGATGGAAGTGGCTTCCATAGAATTCTCACTTCCATCAAAATGATGGAACTCGGTTCCTTAGTCCCCTTTAAGGAACCTAGTTCCAATTCCATGGAACTGGAATTATGACCATTTTACCCATCCTCCATCTTCGCACCTCCATCAGCCAAACCAATTCTAGTTCATCGACCAACCTCCGTCTTCCTACCTCCATTGGCCAGACCTCTATTGCCCCAACTTTCGTCGCTTTAGCATCTATTACCCTTCCCATCTTCTTCTTCAAGCTTCAATTTCATACCCATCATCAGATCTGAGAGCGATATGCAGCCGTCAACTTCAGATTTGAGAGGATGCGAGATTTGGCCCAGGCTCTTCTTAACCGATGATGAAGCTGTGAACTTCAATCCCTATGATGGCCTCCCTCTCCGTTTGATTCATGCTTCTCTTGACAGTGAGCATGATGCAAGGATGCAAACGGTGGCAAGGAGGTGAGCATGATATGACAAAGGCGAGCACAACGCACGACACAAGGACGCTTTTTCCTCCTACACGCTCAGATTTTTTTATGGATGAATTTTTTTTTTCCAATTTGATTGTTGAGCTTGATTCTACTGGTGGAGGATTTTTCTGGTGGTGTTGGTTGCTGCCGATCAAATGGCTGTGGATGCAGGCAAAGGGGCAATGCCTGATAAAGGGCATTTTGGTAGTTTCATATTAAAAATACATATTTCAATTAAAAATTATATCCCACCTCTTCTATACTACAAAACATGTTTTAAAATTTACTTCTAGTTTCAATTCCACTTCACTTCCAATTCCAACAAAAACACTTCCATGTACCAAACAGGGTATTAGTAATGCAGGACCAATGCGGGAAATTGAAGAAGGCGAAGAGAAAATAATGGGAGACGTGTGGGTGAGGATGTGTAGAGATACAGAGGAGAGAGTGACGGGAGATGATAAAGTTATAAGAGTAGTCACCCGGTAAGCCTAGATCTTCAAGTACGTAAAGCTACCTGAATTCCACTAGGATACTAAAGTTCTGTGCTTTTGGAAGTTTTTGGGTATTGACTATTGTGAACTACCAAAGATTCGTAGCCTGTGTTTCAACTTTCAATTTCTGCAAGTGTATATTTCATGTATCTTTAAGTTTGTGGGAGGATTTTAATATTGGAGTTTTTCCACTTTTATTTACACTAGCATTTGGAATAACTTATTGTATTCTAACGATTTTTTTTTTTTTATGATAATGGCTCAGGGCTCTCAGGATGGCCTGGATATGCATGTTTGCAGGATCTTTTCCATTGAATGAAGAAACATGTTCTGTAATAATGGCGGTGGCTAAATTTTACAAGTCTTTCCCTTGGGAGAATTCGTTTAATCTGATATTGACCAGTCAAATGTTTTATATATTTGGCTTTATGGAAAATACAAGAAATGCAAGTGCTCCCGTTTAGCAATTGTGGTTGGGTTACCGTACTGGATTACTCATGACGCCGAATGGGTTTTATTGCTATTTGAAACATCGTAAGAAACAGTTTTTTTTTTTTTTCCCGAGTTGGCATCCTAAACACTTGCAGGCGCGGTTCAAAGTTGAAACCCACGATCAGTGCCACTTTACGAATTAGAGCACACCCTGCATGCCATTACACCACTACTTTAAAACATTTGATAGAGTAGTTTTGTCTTAACTTGGATGAAAATGATTCTGGAAGTGGTTGACAAATAAACTACATAAGGGTGTTCGCTTGCATACTTTAATAACCTTCATGAATTCTGGATACAGGAATAAGGTGGAACCGTAGAATGATTTGAGTCTTGTTTAAGTAGTTTCGGATATAGGCCTATCACATACCACTAAAAAATATTGCTATTATGTGGTTCTTAATCCATGAAATTTTAGTTTTATTAATAATTAATCAGCTTTTATATTATGCTAATTGTATCAATTATTGGGCAGTGTACATTGCGTTTTAGCATTTTAGGATTACACGCAAGTAACTAAACCAAGGGAAAATTGAGAATAAATCTTCAATTGAAGAATTAATTGGTTGTAAGGATCTAACTAAAAAGGGATAGTAATGGATATATAATATTTTAAAGAAAAAAAAAAATTACTCTTAAAACATTGTGGAAATTCAGTTACATATGTAAGTTGTATATTTTTTCACTTTCCACATTTGCACTTTCGTGAAAACATACTTACATATTAGGGAAACTTAGTTGCATATTTGACATTATGCACCTTTGTAGAAGCTTACTTGCACATCCTATAAGCTGCATATTTTTCCACTTTGCTATCTGTACTTTGCAAAATAGTAAATATACAAATGAGCTTTCACAAAGATGTAAAATGATCTTTTACAATATACAAGTGAGCTTCCACAAAAGTGTAAAATGACAAATATGCAACCAAGCTTCCCAAATATGCAAGTGAGATTCCACAAAAGTGTAAAATGACAAATATGTAACCAAGCTTCCCAAATATGCAAGTGAGCTTCCACAAAGGTGCAAATAGCAAAGTGGAAAAATATGCAATTGAGCTTCCTATATATGTAACTGGGTTTTTTAAGATATGCAAATGAGCTTTCACAAAAGTGTATAAGGGCAAATATGCAATGAAACTTCCCAACTATACAAATGAGCTTCCACAAATATACAAATAGCAAAGTAGAAAAATATGCAATTGAGTTTCTACAATGTTTTAAGTGAAGTTTTATCTTTTCCTTTATATATTATATATCGATCCATGTCCCTCTTTGACCAAGTCCTTATGGTCAATTAATTCTTCAATTAGTGATTTATCTCCAATTTTCTCCTAAATCAATTAATATTAAGGTAACAGAAATTATGTTAATGAATATCTAAAACTCTCTTGCCAGGAATACTATTGTGGAATGAAATTGTGTGAGAATGTTGCCTATGTGCACAAGTGAAGAAATTTATAATTTATTTATGTGTGAAAAGGTCCGACGTTGCGCTTTCAAATGGATTTATTGTTTGTCTAGTGCCCTTTTGATCCACCTCTGCATTCAGGTCTCAAAATTATCGTGCGTGATGACTAAATGCTGGATTTCAACGGAAATGGGTCAACCTTCTAGAAGTAAATGTCTTTCATTCTGTTTACAAGTTAGTATTCAGTCTCTTTCTTTTGTTTTTAAGTTTTGATAACCGGTATTTTATGTATTTTATTTCAACGCTGCAACTTGATATATTTCATTCTTGACTTGGTTTTGTTTTGCTCTCCTCTCCTCTCTCGCCACTTTCAAAATCTTGTATCTCCAAGAAAAGAATCACAAGAATAACCTGTAATTTTGTCCTGCTTCAATTCTGTGGCTGGCTTTTTATTTACATCTAGCAATCTGGCACATTCACGATACCATTTTCAAGAGCAAATACTAAAACCTATTATGATGGGAGAATAAATTTTATTATAATTAACCATGGACACAGCCTTTATCATTGATGATTAATTAACATATATAAACTTGAATAATTGCTTGAGTGACAGACAATATTTTGTCATTTCTTCGGTGGTAATTGACTATTTAGTCCTTGCATTATTGCTTGTGGGCAGGCTGTCTATTTACTTTTGTCATCTTCTTCCTTGATAAAATAATCAAGCAAAGTAACATATTGGTTCGATCTTGAATCGTGGTTTCTAAATTCTAAACCCAACTTTATTTCCAAGTTTGAAAGCATTGCACCGGTGCTATTAGGTAAAATCCCACGAAACGAGGAAACTTCATTAAATTAAAATGTTGTGCAGATGAAGTAATTAGTAGCCCACGTTTTTGCCAGGCTATGATAGTAGCCTACGAGGAATTGAGATAGAATTGTTCGTGAGCTTAGAGCTTCTTGCTTGATTTTTTCAAA
Source organism: Vachellia collinsii (assembly GCA_006871305.1). NCBI lineage: Eukaryota > Viridiplantae > Streptophyta > Magnoliopsida > Fabales > Fabaceae > Vachellia > Vachellia collinsii. The sequence goes on along the minus strand of QFDD01005923.1, from coordinate 6,467 downwards.
AAATTAAAATGGGAAAATGTCAAAAAAAGAATCTAAAAAATGCAAAAAGATAAAAAGGAGCTACATCATTTCATAAACCCAAATAGGTGCAAGGGACTAATATGTCACTTACAAAATTTAAAGAAAATTACCAAAATGCCTTCTTATCATTTATAAAGGACATAGCCGATGAAGAAAAACGAAACACTCTCCTCTCATTTTAACTCCAAATTTGATAAATGACCTATGTCTAGAAAGCCCTTTAAGTCCTCTTTGTAAGGCAGCAAGAATTAGATCCAAAGATATTTTAGGCAAAGAGTTATGATCAAATAAATAAATTATGGTTGGGAGTGTAATGTAGATTTCAAGCATAAACTTCATTCATTCATATCTCTTTCATCTAAAGCTATAAAATTATGAAATTTATGTCTATGAACCGCATGTTAAGTCTAGTTTCATATGAAATAAGTTTTACATCAATTGGAATTGTGATTTGGGAGATATTACTAAAATATCAAAAATATGTCAGGCTGGACATGAAACAGAGTATGATGAAATTTGATTCTCATTCAAATGAGTAAGTGGGTTCATTTGAATAGCCTATGAAAAAATTTCAATACTCATCTCAAAAGTTTATTCAGATATGCTGAAGATGACACATTTCTTCGAATGAGCTTATGAATCAAGTACAAAGGTCAACTTTAAATAACTACCCTCCTGTCATTTATAAAGGAAATAACTGACGAAGAAAAATGAAACATTGTCATCTCATTTCAACTCCAAATTCAACAAATGACCTATGTTCATAAAGCCCTTTAATTTCTCTTTGTAATGCAACAAGAATCATATCCAAAAACATTTTAGGCAAAGAGTTATGATCAAATAAATAAATTCTTGTTCGGATAATAGTGCAGATTTCAAGCATCAAATTCCTTCATTCATATCTCTTTTATGTGAGGCTCTAAAATCATGAAATTTATGTCTGTGCACCGCATTTTATGTTTAGTTTCATATGAAACAAGTTTCATATTAATCGGATATATGGTTTAAGAGATATGACTAAAATACCGAGGCTTGCTTAGACTATAGTGAGCAATTAGGCCGTATTGAGCAACAATATTTCATGCTTATGTATTTTGGTCATATCTCTCAAACCACATATCCGATTAAAGTTAAACTTGTTGAATCTAAAACTAGACTTAAAAGACTGTTCATAGACACCAATTTCATGATTTTAGAGCTTCAGATGAAAGAGATATGAATTAAGGAAGTTGATGCTCTAAATATGCTCTATACTCCAAAGCAAACTTTATTTATTTGATCACAACTCTTTATCTAAAATGTCTTTGGATCTGATTCGTATTGCATTACAAAGAGGACTTAAAGGGCTTTCTGGGCATAAGTCATTTGTCAAATTTTGAGTTGAAATGAAGAATTTACAGCTATTTGAAGTTGACCTTTGTATTTGATTCATAAGCTCATTCGAATAAAGTTTTCATTTTCAGTATATCTGAATAAATATTTGAGATGAATATTGAAATTTTTTGTAAGTCATTCGAATGAACCCACTTACTTATTTGAATGAGAATCAAATCTCAGCATATTCTGTTTCACGTCCAACCTGACATATCTTTGGTATTTTGATAATATCCGCCAAACCGCAACTTAGATTGATGTGAAATTATTTCATATGAAATTAGACTTAAAATACGGTTCATAGACATAAATTTCATGATTTTAGAGTCTCACATAAAAGAGATATGAATGAATGAAGTTGATGCTTGAAATCTGCACTACAATCCCGACAAGAATTTATTTATTTGATCATAACTATTTACCTAAAATGTTTTTGGATATGATTCTTGCTACATTACAAAGAGGATTTAAAGGCTTTTATAGGCATATGTCATTTGTCAAATTTGGAGTTGAAATGAGAAGAGAGTGTTTTGTTTTTCTTTGTTAGCTATTTCCCTTACAAATGATAGGAGGACATTTTGGTAATTTTTTTAATTTTGTAAATGACATATTGGTCCCACTCACCTATTTGAGATTTTGAAATGATGTAGGACCTTTTTGTCTTTTTTTTTCAGGTTCTTTTTCTGGCATTTTCCCAATTAAAAAAGATAAACAAATTAATTAAATCATATATAATTTGAATTACTTGTGTGGCGAAAGAATAAAAAGAATTAATTGAATGTATCAATTGTGGCTCATCGTAGTGTTAACTATTAAGAACGGGGTAGGATAATTTTTTAATCTTTATTTAATGCTGTAAACTTTTTTTTTTTTAAGTATGAACAATAAAGTGGGAGTCTTTTTAATTTTTTTTACTAATTTTCATGAAAAATACTAATAGAAATGACTTGGAGATAAAGCTGTATAAATGAATGAATTAATAAAGCTGCGGATCAGGGATCTGGATCTTGCCAGCTCCTAAATCCTACCGCAATGTCAACGACGATGCCTCTTGGATAAAAATGAAGCAAGTCGGAAAAGTCTCTCGTTCTTCCTGCCTTGTACTGTCCATCTCCTAATCTTCCGTTCCCACCTAACCATCTTCTTCTCCCAAAACAAAAAAAAAATCTCTCTTTCTCTCCTCTCATCACTCGGATGACAGAGATCACTCGCCTGAGCTCAGACCTCATCGAGCTCATCCTCTCCTTTCTTCCTATCCCCACTCTCATTCGCGCCTCCGCTGTCTGCAAGCTCTGGTACTCCATCATCTCTTCCCCTACCTTCTCTTCCATTACCCGCTCTCGCTCCCTCCATAACCAACCCTGGTTCTTCCTCTACGGCTTCCACAACATCTCCTCCAAGAACAATCAGTCCTTTGCCTTTGACCCCGTCTCCAATCGTTGGCTTCGTCTTCCCACCTTCTCCGCCCTCCAACCACAACAACAGTCCATCACTTCCTTCATCGGAACTAATGGCTTTTTCTTCATTACTGCTCCTAAATTCTGTTACGCTCGAATCCTTAATCCTCTTTGGCGCGCCACTCGTCCGCTCCATTTTCCCCGCACTAACCCTCTTTTGGGTGTTTTCACTGATGGCAATGATCCCTCCCCTAAGTTTATTGTCGTCGGTGGTGTGAAGTTTATCGGGAATTTGGTTGATATTGAGGAGCGTTTGGATTTGGAAATTTACGATCCTCGTTCGGACTCTTGGGAGCTTGGTCCTCCTTTGCCGGCGGATTTTAGATCTGGCAATTCGTCGTCGTCGTTGTCGTCGGCGTTGTTTGGAGGAAGATTTTACGTGCTCGGGATATCTTCGTGCTTTATTTCCTCATTTGATTTGCGTGAACGTGTTTGGAGTCAGGTTCAGACGCTTAGGCCTCCTGGGGTTGTTTTCTCGTTCTTAATTGCGTGCAGGGAAGCGGTTGTTTTAGCTGGTATTCGTAACGAACCTCTTGGACCGTCCCTTAATTTGTGGAAGCTGGATACGAGGACGATGGGGTTAAGTGAGATTTCAGTGATGCCCCATAGTTTACTTTACAGTTTGTTTGATAGTGATGAGGACGACAACTTTGCAAGTCTGAAATGCGTGGGGTTGGGGGATTTTATATATGTTTTCAATGAAGATTATCACAGGGTATATCCAGCTTGTCTTTGTGAGATTGATAGCAAGTCTGGCAGGTGCAGTTGGAGAAGAGTGCCTCATTTGCCATTACCTGTGAACAAATTTCACAGGGTCTCCAGCTTTTGTTCAACTGTTTCACTGCATAGTATTCTGGGAGAACGAGGACATCCTGCCCTTCTACAGTCTGCCTGACTGTTCATTCCTCTACCAGGATCCACCGTATGTTAATAATCCTTCCTATAGTATTATGTTAACTATCCTTCCTATAGTATTTCGATCATTATGTTTTTGGGCAGATTATTTCATCTCTCTTGTTTATCTGAATTAGTTGTTTAATTTGAATCTATTCATGTTTAAATTAGTTTTCGGTTGAGCTTTATGTTTACTGTGATCATGAACAACTTTACGCTTCAAATCGTACCGTCTTAAGTGGTGGGTCTCATGGGTCTTGTGCGTATCAGATTTTATATTAATATCACATACTGCATGCTAAAGATGAAGCTAAGTGTTTCAGCTTATCAAATAGATGTAAGCAACTTATCTGGCTTCCTCTTTAAATAGAGGTTGATGCGTCATAGGTGGAGGAAGAAGATATTTCACAAGGCCTGTTGTTGTTGTAAGTTGTCAAAGATATGGTCAAGTTTATGCTTTCTTATGGAACTAGTAGTGTTCTAGAATGATTTACTGTTTTGGTCCGATTCAACCAGAAGTAGGGTTTTGGAAGATATTGCTTTCTTGGCTAAACTATGAAGAGACAACACATTGCTTAATGGACTTGTTTCATTTATGGAATGAGTTTCAGTGTCCTTTTCAAATTGAATTTGCTGTAAAATATATATTTTGTGAATCCGATAAAAGAAAGGCGGACCCTGGTGCCAAAGCGGCTCCCACACAATGTGGGCTCAAGGGAAAGATACCCTATATGTACACGGTCTTACCCTGGTTTTTTTTTTTTTGACCATTTCCGGGCTCGAACGTTGGTCCTGGGGGCAGAAAGCCAGCGCACCCACCAGTTGCGCCAAGGCCTGCCTTCCGATATTGTGCTTTCATGAGTATATATTTTGTCATGCCGATATTGGTAATTAAATTATCTTTGTACTTTCATGAGTTCTTTTGGAGGGAAAACACATGTTCTGAGGTCCATGTTGACATTTGTAGCAATTGATACTATTGTCTTGGCGTGAGATTTAAGCATTTATTTGTCGCCCACACAATCAAGTTTGGTGTGTGTGTATTTTCTTTATTTTACACACAAAAATATCCATGCATTTCCCCATGAGAAAAAAATGCTCATAAAACATGAGAAACTATCGGGGGCAAAAAGTTTTAATCTTGGGAAACATGCTATCTGTTTCCTCTTTCATCATGTTTTGCTGCTTGTGGATCAACAATATTGATGCTACTAAATCCACGGTAAGTATATTCCGCTGCACACCTTCTTTGATAAAATATTTGAAGATGTGCATGTTTATATTTGGCACCTGTGAACTTATGATTGCTATTGATTTACAGAGTAGTCAAAAGTTTATAATTAACTACAAGGTTTTATAGTTTTGTCTGTATGTAATTTGCTTTCTCGTCTCTGAATTAAAATTAAAATATCTAACTACACAATCATGTTCAAAATCATGGCATCTCCTTAATTGCATTGATAGAGAGCCTGAGATTCGTATCTTCATATCACTTCCAATGTGGTAGATATTGAATCTTTGTTCTTCTACTAGAAGGCAAGAGGCATGAACTATGAAGTGCATTTTCCCTATCTTCTGATTTCTACTTTTTTGTACATTGTATAATTTATCAAAGAGACCTGCCTTTCTGTTATTGATTCACAAGTAACTTTTGATTTCCGTGCATTCAACAGAAAAAATTGTGTGGCAATTCCTTGGGTAAACACTAAAGCATCGGCTAAGGTAACCATTTGCCCTAGAATGTATAGATGCGTGCTCCGCCAACCTTGTTCAATGTTCATTATTCTCATCCCACAAGACCAGAAGCTCTCTGTGTCAACAATATATCTAGTAGATGAAACAAGAGGTGCCTTTGTAGATGCCCCACTATTGTGGCAAATAAATGGGTATTATTAGTAATATTCATTGGTATGTAAATGTAATCTGACAAGTGAATTATATTAGCTGTATATTACTACGTTGTACTATTTTGTTTACAGCATTACCAGAGCTTTGTCTTTCTTTCGAAGCAACTTGGCCAGTTTCGCTAGGTGAAGGTTGGGCTTTGGTGAAAACTTGTGTAATGTTTTGAATCTCTTCATTGTATGTAGAGACATTGTGTATCCATGTGTTTTTGGTAGCAAGCAAAGCGATGCATGACAGTCAGCTCAGCTGTATTATATGATAACGTTAGCCATTCTGTTCTGCTAGTGGATTCTTGGGTTCATGAATCGAACACATGACCCAGTGAATTGGAGCACACGAGTTGAGGTGGATTTATCTGTATTTCGATATGTTTGTGCTGCATCTCTAGTCGCAGCCATGAAATACTCCCTTCTAGAAACCTGCAAGCTTCAATTAGCAATACCAAGCACAGAAAATTTAACCAGTTATTGCAATCACTAACAAAACATGGTAACCATATATCTAGCATCTGCCTCCGCAAAGCATCCACATGATTTGTGTTCCCTAGTCTGTGAACCTTATCTCCAACCCTCTTTTGTTGGTTATTTCTATGATGAAGTTAATTTTCCGCAAAATTTAATGAAGTTATTGTAACTTAAATTTCACTCTATAGCCTATGCATATGCATGCATAATATAAAGTGGATAGAAAAAGTTTTCTGTCCGTAAATCATGAATAATGTGAATAACTTTAAACTACGTGACATTGAAACCTACAGTCTTAGCATGATATTTAGAGTTGTATATATTGCTAGATTCTGAGTTTAATACTTAATGT
>QFDD01005922.1:0-18904 GCA_006871305.1 Vachellia collinsii | reverse complement strand
TGTGTGTGTGTGTGTGTGTGTGTGTTGTCTTGTTTTAAGCTTATGTGGACTACTTGGGATTCCTATATCCCCTTGAGATTAGAGTCACAACCCTTTTAAGGGACTCTGAAAATTTTCACACTTCACTTTCTCTCTTTTTCTACAACACACCACACTCTCTGTTCTTAAAGTATAAAAGGTTTAATTTTTTTTGGGGGAATCCTATACCTTGGATTCCTATTCTTTCCTTGTTTTTTTCTGTGCCACTTTTGAGATTTCTTAACATTAATTCCAATGCTATCACCATCATCATCTTAGCTTCTTGTTTTCACTTAGCTTGTAATTAAACTTAAATAATCATCCTCGTGTTATAATATATAGGAAAACAATTATTGAGGTACTTATAGTATCCTTCAATTTTTAATTTAATATTTATATGTTTTTTTCTATATGACATTATTTACTTTTATTCTTTTAGCACAATTAGTTTCTATATAAAGGGTTAACTATGCTACACTACAAAAAAAATATTAAGTTTTCGACAGAATTAACCATAAAATATTATCAGTGGCTAATTTAGCCATGGAATTAGTAACGAAAGTCACTAATTTTGTATGAAGTATTTTTAGTGATGAAATTAGCCATGTAATTATTTTGTCGGTAATTTTTGTGGTGAATTTTGTAGCTCATTTTATACAGGTTAACCTTAGCTACGGAATTTTTCCGTTAGTAATTTTTATGGTAAATTATGTAAGTAATGCCATTACTAAAATTTAATATTTATTTTATTTTTCATAAATTTTATATTAAAAATATTTTTTTTAAAAAATAAAAATCATGAAATTAATAAACATATAAATATATAAAATTATTGGCTAATCAATAATATATTATATAAAAAATAATAAACGCATTTATTAAAATTATCATTCAATTTATTTTTAGTTTCTAGTAATATTGTGTGTGTAAATATATATAAATGTATATAATTTATTATGTTATAGAATATTATATATATATTTAAATATGAATTAAAAGGATATAAGGTCATTATAGTTCAACTTGCAAAGACTCACATCCAAAGGCAAAATTTCAGGTTTAGGTGGCGTTGTGGTGACACATATTAAGTGAGGCAGAGGTCTTGAGGTGCGACACATGACGGCCAGTGGAGGTGACTTGTGAGGGCCCTAATGATGAAGTGGCAGACATCGGAGGTGACATGTGGCGGGGCTTGATGCTGAGGTGGCGTCTAGTAGATGTGACTCAAGACATTATTATTTATAAAAAAAATTTAAGATGGAATTGCAGATGGAATTTCAAAATATACCATGGGAAAATTAGTAAATTACTGACAGAATTTTCTGTAGGAAATTTTGTTCGTAGGTAACTCAATTTGTAACTGTAAATTTAGTGATGGAACAAATGTCATTAGTAATTCTATTTCGTGGCAAATTCCGCCAGTAATTTTATATTTTTTGTAGCTAAAAGAATAAATTAAAACATTTAATGAGAAGAAAAACACACAGGAATCAAATTAAAAATTAAAGAGAACTCTAGATGCCTCAAGAATGGTTTTCTGTATACAACAAAGGGTAATTAAAATTACATTAGTTTTAATTATATTTTGATCACTGTGCATACATGGTTATCTTTATACAACGAAAATAATATAGATATGTACTTTATAAAGTTTGAATTGAGTAGCACTATTTATAACTTATAAATGCTGTTATTTGCAGAAATTTTCTATTATATATATAGGTATATAAATTATCAATATTTGCTGCCTAAGTATACATATTGTAGAATTATCATTTATGGAATCAATTTAGATTACATCATATTCTTTCATAATATTAAGTAGTGTAAAATGTAATTGTTTTTTCATTGTATATATTTTGTGTAGGTAAAGAAAATTGCTACTCACACTACTTTCTGTCTTTAATTTAAGTCATAATTGACTTTTTTTTTTGAAACTTAAGGAAGTTAAATAAACTAATTTAGATTATATATATTCTGAATTACTTATATATATAATTAGAATATATATCAATTTATAAGTCTTACAACTCAATTTAGAGAAAAAATGATAAATACATAAGTTTATTTATATTCTTTAATCTCTAAAAAAATCATCTAGTGCTTAAATTAAGAATCAGAAATATAGCATAAGGTTTATAATTGACACCATAGCTTTATTTTCTGCAAGAAAAAAAAATATTATTGCAATTATCCAACAGGTTTTCTACTCATTATTGTGATAGGTAGTGGTCAAATAATTTCCTGATATATCAATCACACCCAGAAATTGCTCATCAAATATTAAACTGGCATTCTCAGTTGACTAAGTCAATCCACTTTATTTGTTCAACAACATCTTTCCCAATTCCAATAACACTTCGTGATGATGGCCATGCCTACGGATCATGTGTTTTGAATTCAAAAATGAGGGTTTAGACTTGTCAAGTTATATTAATCTCATTGGATTATTCCCAAAGACTATACATCATTAGACTTTTTTTTAGAGATTAAAGAAGTTAAATAAATTACTTAAAAGTATTTATTCATATACATCATTATATTATATATCAATTAATAAATAAGATAAATTAGTTTGGAAAAAATAATAAATATAAATAATTTAAAATAATTTATTTAATTTGTTTAATCCCCCAAAAAAAGTTAATTGAATTCTTATATGTATTATAAGATTATATATCAGTTTATAATTAAAGCAAATTAACTTAAAGAAAAATATGATAAATATATAAGTTAGTTAGATTTCTTAATCTCTCTGAAAAATCAACTAACGTTTATATTAAGGATACGAGGAAAATGCTCCTTTTATAATTTTTCATATTTGAATTTTTCTTAATTTTAAAATATAAAATTTGAGAATAAAAATACTTTTTAACTAAAAAATTGTTAACAACTATTAATTAAATGTAAAAGTAAAATAAAATGTAACCAATATAAATTTTAATCAACATTTAAAGATCAAAATGTGATTATTTTGTTCCATACTAAGTCTTTGGCCGGAAGCACTTGGTCCAAGCTCGTTAAATTAAAGTCTCCAATCCCAAACTTTATTCAGCATAATCATTTTCGGCACAAATATAACCTCCACATTTTGGTTGAAGTTGAAGAAACAACCTGCTATTTTGAACAGATTGCAACAGAACCTAATTAAAAATCATATGAAATTATAACCACCGAGAACGAATTAATCTTCCCCTTTATTGCCGGAGAAAACTTTCTTATCTACCTTATCCAAGAAAATAAAGCTTTTAATTTGAAGTTAGAGCGGGAGTTCCTTTTCAATATAATGAAAGTTAGTGTTCCTTTTCGGTCATATTTGGACATATAAACTTGAAAAGAAGAGACAAAGGAATTAAGAAAAACCCTACATACATGCATACATACATGTGTGTGTGTGTGTGTGTGTGTGTGTAATGGAAGAACATGTAAAGTGGCAGATATGAAGGGATGATGAGGTCTGAGAATTAATGGAACATTTCTCCTATATATAATATAAACTAATGAATAATGAATAATCTATTTCTTTTTTTTCCAGCTTTCAGTAAAGACGGTGTTCACGGGATAATATACATATTGAAGACCAAGTCAAGCATAAATTGGTATATATAAAAGGGGGATATTTTAAGTACGATTCATCTCTGACATGGTCTAGTTTATTCATTTTTGTTAAATCTACTTAATAACTAAAAGTTCTGCTAAAAAAGAAGGGGAAAAAAGAAACCGAATCTGATCAAAAGCTGATTGAGGAAGATGGTCAAAAAGTTTCAATGAAGCAGTAACTGCCCCAGTTTCAGTTCCTTTTTTGTGACCATCAGGTTGGTCCATTTTATTCCTTTTCCTTTGTACTGCCCAAATACCAGAAGAAGAAGAAGAAAGCCAATGTGTGGGACTGGTTTGTGATAGGGTTTAAATTTTTTTGGTGCAAAAATTTTGAAGGGTACGTTTTATTATTCATACTTATCCCATCTGTAACATCCCAAAGCCCTCCCTTGTAGATATTGTCCCTGTTGCAAACAGAGCAGAGTTTTGTTTCTCTGGGTTTCTACAATAACCCAGAAAACGCGTATACAAGGGGAAGGTATCAACACCCTTATAAGGGCGTGCTTCGTTCTCCTTCCCAATCGATGTGGGACTTCACATAGGAGAACGAAGCACGCCTTATAAGGGTGTGGATACCTTCCCTTTGTAGACGCGTTTTCTGGGTTATTGTAGAAATCCAGAGAAACAAAACCCTGCTCTGTTTGCAATAGGGACAATATCTATGAGGGAGGGCTCTGGGGATGTTACAAGTGGTATCAGAGCCAGGCCTCCGGTCGGTGTGCCAGCGAGGACGCTGGGCCCTTATGGGGGGTGGATGTGAAGTCCTATATCGATTGGGAAGGAAAACGAAGCACGCCTTATAAGGGTGTGGATACCTTCCCCTTGTAGACGCGTTTTCTGGGTTATTGTAGAAATTCAGAGAAACAAAACCCTGCTCTGTTTGCAACAGTGACAATATCTATGAGGGAGGGCTCTGGGGATGTTACACCAACCACTTGATTATTGAATCTTCTCTATTAGCACCCACTAATAATTCATCATTGCTTTGGAGATAAGGGAGCTAGAAGCAAAAGGTACTAATAAATTTGTTATTTGTTTTCTCTTTAGTGGAAATTTATAATTACTCTAATCAAACTTCATCGACAAAAATGTATTTTATATTAAATTGGTTAAAGATAATAAATATGTAAAATATATTTTAGTTTCTAGAATTGCCCTTGTATCTATGGAGAGGAGAGTGAATGAGATATAATAATTCATGCAACAATATATTATATAATTAATGTGGAAAATAGAAATAAAGGATTAGAATTTAAGTGCATTTTAGTAAGACTAAAGCACCTTGAAAATTTAAAATTTGTGTCTTATACATATGATCAAATAAAATATGAAACAAGAAGGCCACCGCTTTGGGTTTTTGAGTTTCATGTAATAGAGTTGAAAAATTGTACCCCTCCGGTTCATTGCGTAGGACCTAGCTAGTTGAGGAGTTGATCTTTGTATGAAATGTAAGATTTATTTTTCATATTTATCAAAATTTTCCTAAAATACTCCTATTGATAATTATTTAACAACAATCAAGTAAAGGAGAAAATGAAGGCATTGAGAAATGTAATTAGTGTGTTTTAGAGAAAATATACTATATTTCACCAAAAAAAAAAGGAAATATGCTATATTAACTAAATTTATAAACTTCTTTAATCTAATCAAATTAGTTAAATATGCCTTATATTAAGAACTAGAGGAGTAATTAATTTGATATTTTTTACTTGGAACCAAGAAAATGGGGACTACTTCAATAGTTAAAAATTAACAATGATTTTGTTTGAACCTTGATGTTGAGCAACAATCTAATGCCCCGTTTTGTATTGTACGGGAAGAGTGTTTGTTGGAAGTGCAAGTTGATGTGGATCTAGGTTGATGTGAAACTGGAATTGAAATTAGTTTCAAAACATGTTTATTAAGATGGTGGTAGTGTGATATAATTTTTAGTTGAAATATATTTATAATGTGAAAAATACTAAAATACAATAAAAAAAAATCTCCTACACCCATAGATATAACCATTATCGACCACTACCACTGTTTATCGGAATATTCACAACACTCAGTTGTAGTCACCACATAAACACCGACCACTATTAGAGAAGCAGATTTGAATCTCTCACAAACTATTCCAACCAAAAAACCAATCTTATTTAATGAAACATATTTGACAAAGGTGACAAACATCTCAGATCCATGAGAGAGAAGTGGTGAGGGGAGAAGGTTTGAGAGTAGCATGGGGGCAGGTTTGATGCTTGTAGATCGAAGATAGAGAGAGCCGCAACAGATATGGAGAGAGCAAGATGACAAATTTGAAGATATGGGGATAGGTTAGATGTTTTCACACTCCTCTAGATCTTTTAGGAAAGGGCGTTGGCTAAGAAGAGAGAGGTCATTAATGATGGAGGCTGAGGGCGATGATGGTTGTTAGTAATGGAGACTGAGGGCAATGGTGGTTATCGATGACAATGGTTGGTGGCTGATGGAAGGAGGAGGGGCAAAATGGTCAGGGTTCCTGTTCCATGGAACTAGAACTTAGTCTCATGGAGGCCTATGAAAGTGGCAATTCTCAAATTCATTGGAATTGACACTTCTATGGAAGGGCTTCTATCACACCTCACTTATCACCTCTTAATACCTTATTAGAGACCATTATTGAACCACTTAATTATCTTCCATACATATAATTGGCCAAAGCAACAAAATTTAAAAACTTATCAAAGTTACTATTCATTTGGTAAATTTTCAGATTTTTGGACCAAATTTGAAATTTTATAACTAATTCTAGAAAAATCAAAATTGAGTAATTCAAGTCTCTAAATGAAGTTTATTGAATTTCTTACAGGGAAAAATATCTATTTGTCCAATTTCATGACCAATTAATATAGTTTAATTCGCAAAATTCCACTGTTCATATGGTCATTTTTCGATTTTTCAGATTTTTCCTCTAATTTTGGAAAACCATAACTTTCTACCTACACATTCAATTTTAGCAAACTTTGACTCATTTTAAAGCTTTGAATGTTTAGTATTTTTCTGAAAAATTTCAAATTATTTGGATATCATTTTACTTGTTTTACCTTCACCTCAAGTTTAGCATTTGTTAAGGATTTTGGACCATTTTTAAGTTATTTTACATACTAACTTTCCTCTCCTTCAGGCACATAATCATATCACATGGTAAACTAGAATGTTTAGCTCATTTACACATAACATATAACATGCTCCATAGTGCTTATGTTTAGCATACAATATTCCAAAAGCCAAGGGAAACAACATGAAATCACTTCCAATTTAACTAAGCTTCCCTTTGCATTTGGAAACCACCCACTTTTGCTCTCGTGGCTCCTTGCCTTAGCTCTTGAAACTTTATCCGAGAATGTGTTATTATGGGAGAGTGAGATTTCATAGAAATACCATAGCAAAATTACTATCAATGAAATTAATATGCATAATTGTCACACATCAATCAAGCCATGCTTGCATGTGAAATGCTATCACTTGAAATGGATTTTGCATATAGTATGGCATGTCATAACTACCAATACATAACACATTTTCTAGCACATAAACATGGTAAAATTAATCAATAACAACTATAAATAATATTAATGCAAAAGATAGTAATCTTGATATCTCAATTGTCCACTTTACAAGTAAGTTTCCGAAGTGGTTTTACAACTTCTCTCTTGCACCTTTGCTTTTCCTTGTGCACATAACACTCCTGCACATAATATGATGCATTGGGCATCAACATTAAGCCATTTTCAATGCATTATAACAACTAAAAATCTATAAAACTCAATCTTGACAATTTCAATCTTTAAACCTCCAAATTTTCCAATTTTGATTCTAATGCTTCCAAATTTGTTTTCTCACTTCTACCCTAGATAGTTTTTCCCTCTAAATCCATTGGAAGTATCAAAATCATCAAAAACTCACACCTTCTCCCAAAAACAGCAGAAATCCTAAAATGCACAGAAAATTTCAGCAAGTGTGGTTTTCACTTTCATCATCACACACATGCATAAAATTATTCCTAAACAATTTCTAAATCATTTAACAACATAAAAACACTCCTCCCTTATAGATCAATTTCGTGCAGCAGCAGCCCCATGAGGGTTTGACATAAAAAATTCAATATGAGCTCAAACACTTCAAAACCAAATGCCAATATGTTGCAAATTGCATAAGAAGTTGTTTAGTAACCTTTGATTGATCTAATTCACTATCTTCTTCATTTTCTCTCTCTAAAACCTAAACTTTCAGCAGCTCAAATACATCACCATATCAAAAATTATACCATTCAAAAGGAAGAGAAGAGGTTGTAGATCAAATCCATGGAAGAAATTGAGCTTGGGACATCAAATTACCTTAGGATTTTGCTTGACCCTTGCTTTTCCTTTGCTCCTCCAACTCCACGGCACTCCTTCTATTTCTCTAAGTGCTAGTTAAAAAATGGCTGATCATGGGGCTGGAAATATGTTTTAAAAACTGACCATAAGTTAAAAAATAATTGTGGGGTCCACTTACTTTTCAAAAATTTACATTTAAAAGACTATTTACTCCCTTTTCATTATATATATATATATTCCATTACCTCACTGAATTTAGTGAACACAATTATTTGCATGCCTCTTTTAGCTATACTACATGAAATTTCAAACAAATTAAGAGAGAAAAAATGCAAAAGCAAGAGAGGCAAGAGGATATGATTATTGGTTTCTTTTACAGGACCCTTTGATAAAATTTGTCAGAACTTAGCTTAGGAGAGGGGTCGAATGACTAATGTACAATGAATAGATTTGAACCCTAATAATTTTTCTGATAATCTTTTTTAATGTTTTATTCTTCCTTATCACCATATCTGCCCTAAAAAGATTCCCTTCTACTTTCTCATGGGACCTATATAGCCAAAATAATTTTTCTATTGTCATATTATAATTGAAAACTCAGTGAGTGTTGTTATGAGAAGAACATAGAGTATGCTGTTAATAAATGTCGATCCATTTGGTATAAAGGGATTGACTCATAATCATAAGATTGTAAGTTCAAATCCCGTTAATGTAAGGACTTCATTTGTAGGTGATTTGTAGATGCATCTGCAAGCGCTCTTTAAACCCCGAAAACATATACTGACCCTCATGAGTTGCATAAACCACTTTTCTTGTATATAAAAAGGAATATAGTGTATATCATGTGCTCATAAAAGACTACTTTTGGTATTTGTAATAAATATTTTTCTTACTAAGAATATGTATCATACCAACAAAACTTAAATGATGCCTCTGGTGGGCTTATAAAGACTCTTTACATATTTCATAATATAATATGTTTTGTTCGGAACACTAATATTTTTACATAGTATCTTTAACTAATTATAAAACTTTCTGCCAAAATAGCCAAACTTTTCTAACTAACAGCTGTTATTAATGTTAATTTTGATATTTTATAATAAAATAGTTAATAAAGTTAACTAATTTTCTTAACTTAGGTAAAGTAGCTAGGATTAGATCGAGTAATTAGTTTGTTTAATAAATACATATTTGATTCTATTTTCACATGAAAATTTAATTAGTAAGTTAAATTTGTAAACACTCCTATATATATATATATATTATTCTTTGATTCAAGAGGTTTGTCATGAATCTCGTAAATAAACCTAGCTAATATACTCTAATAGGATAATAATTATATCAATTTCTTTATATCTATTATTTTAAAATTTTCAACTACAAAAGGTCAAGTGTTTTATTTTTAAAATATTATCATTTAATTATAAACTCATAAAAAAATAGAATGCACTATCATTTGTAATTGAATAACTTAACATAATAGATATAGGTCATGTTGGCCTTATGTTATAGGACCACGTTCACTCAAGGAGAGACATAATTTCCTCACATACTTATCATGTAGATTATAAATCATGTTGGAAAAGTAACTTCACCCCTAATCCAAACAAGCTTATAAGGAACTTGACTCAAGTATTTTCCACTTGCATAATACATTTTTGTTAATAAAATGAATGAAGTAATGTTTTTTATTATTATATTTTTGGCATGTTAAATAATGCAGCGACACTCAAAGTCTATTTTTAAAAATTTCAAATAATGTCAAAAACTTGATTCATGTGATAATGAAATTCACGTAATAAGGAAAAGGACAAAGCAATAACAGAACAAACCGTGGAAGAGGGATGGGTTTATGGGATATTCTTCTATTTGGATTTTTGTAAGGAGGGACTTCAAGCCCAGACGTGGCACAACCCAAGCTTGATGTACAGATTTTGGCTTAGAATCCAATTTTGTTATGAATTGTGAATTTGCATTCCAATCAAGAAAAGTATGAATGACTACTAAACACAAGATTGCCTTTAACGGGGTTGGGTATAGTGAAAGGGAATAGTTTCTTATGATATGGTGGATTAAAGTTAGAATCTCTTCTGGAAAAAGTGTCCATATTTAGTGTCCCATAGAATATCAAATAGGATTGCATTCATTGGGAGGATACCTATGTTTTTTTTTTAAAAAAAAATGCAATATAATCAACAAGAGGGATCTATAGTAGAAGAGGTTAACATCTTAAAGTGTAATGAACCAAGGTTTGAGTCCTCGTTGGAAGAGGTGCTCTTATTTAGTATATGACAGTACATTGAATATGATTGTCTCAAATAAGATGATACATATATTTAGATTATGAATCCAAATTGGCTCGACTCTCATTATTGACAATAAAAATATCCATAGCATTTTTAATATTTTTGAGTATGTAACAATACATGAAAACCAATATGAAATATAAAATGATAAAACAAGGGTGTCAAAGTTAAAAAAAACAAAGAAATATTACTTGACTACATAAATAAAAACTGGAAAAAAAATTAAGCAAAGCAATAATATCATCCTCATAGCTCACCACCCTTATGAACTGATGTCGATATAAAACGATGGCATATCAATTCCCCTCAAATAAGCATGCTTTAGGAATAGTCAATTTAACAAACACCAAGAATACTTCAATGCCCAATAAAGAACAATCCGTACCCGAAGCAAAAAAATCATTCGTTCTTCAAAGCATACAAGGATCATACTCCATTCATCATTTTTTTTTTACAGCAACTACTAAATTACACAAAACTTACTATTAATTAAAATTGGTTAAAAAATAGTAACTACCAAACCTTGCAAAGCTAACTGTTAATTAGAATTAGTTAAAATCAATAAATGTGATGTGACTTTTTTTTTTTTACCAAATATACTCTTATTTATAACAAGGGTGGTAGAGACTATAAGTGAAAAATAGATGCATGAAAAATACTAGGTAAAAAAAGTAAACAAAAGATGTACAAATCTAGTTTGTAGCTTATAAGAATGACCAAATTATTGAGGGAATGTTACTTATAAAAATCATCATATGAGTACATAGTCGGGTAAGCAGGATTTACATAGGTAGGCATTTTATAATCTCCTCTCAGTTATTCCCATGAAATTGATAATTACAAAAATGCCCTTAGCTGGCTCCATTTGGCAGTTAAAACTAGAAAGATGGGTATGTGATTAAGGAGCAACCAGAGTTGGAGGGAAGCTCTCACTGGTTTTGTGTGTTAACTGAGTTATTAACTATCTGATCTTAGTTAAAAAACAGTAACTATCAAAACAATAGTTTGCCAGGACATTTGAGTGAATATAAGCCTGCACATATTGGGCTCTTTGGCAAGAGGGATTTGGAGGGGAGGGAAAATTTTATTTTATAAGTTTGATTTTGAAAAAAAAAAAAAATTGTAGAAGTGGATATTATATTTTGAAATTCGTCAAGGATGTTGTTACTCATGATCAAATTTTTGTTCCTATGCTATTTGTTTCACTTCATTTTTTTTTAATTTAATTGAGTTCTAATAGTTAACATTTATTTTTAATTTTTTGGGTTGATTATTGATTTATTGCATTGTTTTATGCACATGCATATTAACAATGACATCATTGAAAAATGGTGTATAGATGTATATTCCGAGCTGCTACTAATTAAGTATGTTTTTCATTTAGCATTTGTATCTAATTTGGCTACAATAAATTGTGTTGCGGTAATTGGTTGAATGTCATTTCTATAATAATGACTGTTGGATGTTATTTATTTAGAATTAATGGGATAGGAATAAGTTGACTTTATTGAGATGTAGTAATATAAGTTTGTTAAATTGGTATTAATTGAAAGTTAATTTTATTGATATCACCAAAGTTAATTTCAGTGAAACTTGTTAATTGTCTTATACAATTTTGCTAGATATGATGGTAAAAAAAATTTGTATATGAAATGGCTGTCAATTTAATTTTGAAAAATATAAAAAAATTACTTGTAGAGTGCTTCCTTAAGGAAGCTACAATATATGGATAATTTTTAAAAAAATATATGCTAAAATAATCATATTTTGTAGCACTTCACCAAGAAAGAGCAACAAAAGATGAATAATTTAAAAAAAAATTATACGCTATATCATTTTATTGACCTAACGCCACATAATAACTTCCATACTACAATACTTACAAAGCAACAAAAACCTATTATGGCAGTAGATTTTGTAGTGTTTCAAAAAGCAGTAGGAAATGCAAAATATAAGCACTATGGTTTAAATTGTTTTTCTTTTGGTAGTACTAATAGTGAAAGTTAATAAATTACCTGTGACTAAAGTTTAATAGTTAACTTATATGTTTTTTTGCATCATTTTAGGGGATCAATCCCACCTTCACCACCTTTGGAACAAAAAAGCCCGTTGGAGCTTTGGCCATAGTTTCAAAGCTTCAACGATCTGCTAGCTGGAGTGGGGGTGTCGACTACGGATTTCAGCATTGGTGGCAAATGACAGTGGAGTTTTAATAGGCCCGTACTCTTGAGGATTTGAGCTTCTTTTAATATGTGAGTAGCAATTTTTTGAAATGACAACATTTTAAAATCCCATTTTGATACTTTTAATCAATTTCAAATTATTAAATTTTTATTTACCAAAATGGAATTTCTAAATTCAGTTGGTATATATTTGAAATTTTCTCTTGAATGAATCAATGTTATCAAGATCATACTAAACTGAATGGTTCAATTGGGAATTGGTCTTTTGATCAAAACACATACTTGAATCAGTCAAAAGTTAATTAGAAAATACCAATAGAATTGGAATCAAATTGATTGTTGAGTATGTTGTGTCATCTAATTATCTTTATCTACACATATATTTTTTAAAATTGACAATGATTTCTCTAATCGATCCCATTTGAACTCAAGCCACAAGCACCCCCCCAAAAGAATGAACATAGTTGATGAAAGATAAAGAAAGGATAAGAGAAAATGAAGGAAAAGATAATGAAAATGTTGAGATAATTAGCGGATGGTAGAAGATGGAGGAAGAAGGGAAAAAAAGGATGAAAATAAGGAAAACATAAGATAAGTATGCTTCTTGAATATGAGGGGAAGATCAAGAATCTATGAGAATGATTATAATGTGAAAAAGGAAGGGTAAAATGCCTAAAGAAGAGATTGAAATGCTTGGGAAATAAGTAGCATAACACGTTGGTAACACAAGTAGAAAATTTGGTTCGGTTCATGTCTAAAAAAATTCTCCCTTTCTCACACACAATAAATAAAAAGAAAAAGGATTAATAAAAATTGGGTAGGTTCAGTTGTTGATAGAAGATTAACCATAGGCTAATGCACATTCGTTTGGGGAAATCTTCTAACATGGCTAAGGCAAGAAGCAAGCTACAGTTTCTTGAAGTAGTTTAGAAGTAGACTTAGAGCTTTGGATCTTGGCCTTTGAAAGAAGGACTTTGTTGTGTGGCTTGAGTTTATCAAGAAATAATCGAAGAGAAGTAATATAGTGCAATCTTGGGGAGCCAATCTACAATGAAAACCTAGTAAACTATGTATGTATGATGCAAAATTGGTCGGGGAAGGATTATATTGATTTTGAAAACTATAACTACTAAATGTAATGAATAAAATATTTTATGATTTATAAGAATAGAATGGGTGAAATGGAGATAGGATTAATTCTATGGAATGGAATGATCTTGGGATATGATTTTCAATGGCTTTCCTAACTCAATTAAATGATTTGGGAGATTTTTTTGGCCAAAAAATGATTTGGGAGTTAATGCACCAAAATATTGATATGCTAAACCTCATTAAACAATGAGTCCAATGTCTAACAAATGGCAACCCATATAAATAGACTTTGTTAAAACCACTTGATGCAATTGATATCTAAGTTTTAAAAAATACCAAACCCCAAAGCCATATTAGAGTGAAACTTTGATAAATTAATGCCAGGTTAAATTACAATCCCATTTCAATCAAACTACCAAAAATACCATGTCAAATAGAGAGAAATCAATGGAATCATAATAAAACATATATATAAACCATATATTAATGAGAACACAACCTTATTAACAAAGACAAATAACAAATATCAATCCATACAAGGAACCAAAACTAAAATGACATTCTTAAAACCTAAGAAATCATGAACATAATGAGCTATGGATCATGGAACTACCCTTTGTAGCACATTTGTGCTCAAGCAATTTTCAAATCATCCCCAAGAGCACAAGGATGTTTAGCTACTTACGGAAGAAGCCCAACTACTCTAACCTCCATGCAAATCGTAGCCATGGTGGAAGAGATGAGATGAATCGATGATAGATGGAGAGATGAAATGGAGAAGAGTTGAGTGGGAAATGGAGTCTAGGGTTGTGTTAGATGATGAATGATTATGAAAACTTAGGGATTGGGTTGAAAATGGTGTTAGTAAGTCGATTTAGGTGGAAGAAATGAGTTAAGGTTTGATTTGATGTGTTCATTTCAGTGACCACTTTACTCACCCCGGCAAACAAGGAATTTTCTTAGCCAAAACTCAATGTTTCACTCAGGTCATTTTCTACTATTTATGAAATTGGGGATTTCTTTGGTATTGATTTTAGTTTTACTTAATGATGCTTTGATTCTTATGCTATGAAATTCTTTGGCCTATCTTCTTGAATTCAATTCTTCAAAAGCCTACAATAAAAATCAATTGAAAGAAGCATTATTTGTCCTAGAAATCAATTAATTACAATCAATTTCCAACTATGACAATTTTACCTCTAATTACCACTAATCTCTTGCAAACAACTACAAACACAATTAAACCTCAATGTATGCATATGGCCCCTAATTACTAACATGAACCCATAATATGACATGAATAGATATAAAAAGAATGGTTTTTGTTAGCCTTTATGAAGGACTTTGGTTAGAAAGATTATTCGAAGACTTGAATCAAGAATATAGTTTATCAATGAAAGTCCTA
Source organism: Vachellia collinsii (assembly GCA_006871305.1). Taxonomy (NCBI): domain Eukaryota; kingdom Viridiplantae; phylum Streptophyta; class Magnoliopsida; order Fabales; family Fabaceae; genus Vachellia; species Vachellia collinsii. The sequence continues at coordinate 3,960 of QFDD01005922.1, read as the reverse complement.
TGTGACAATATAACAACTATTAAGATTGTGAAGAATCTTATCCATCATGATAAGATTAAACATGTTGAAATTGACTGTCACTTCATCAATGAAAAAATAGAAGGAAAGGTTATGGAAGTGAAGTATGTACCTATGTGGTATCAAGTAGTAGACATTCTCACTGAACCCATTGCTTGGTCCAATTTTGAGGAACTTACAAGCAAGATAGGAATGATTGACATCTACTCTCAAGCTTGAGGGGGAGTGTTAAATGACACATGTACTAGGCTCAAACGTACTAATCTCTATTATCGTTAGCTATGATTTATTGTAATCTTTATTAATTATTATTGTTGTTATTATCTTTTAGTTTTAGAATAAACTGCATCAAATTAAGATAAGATTCAATTAGATTCTTTAAATTTAGTGATATATTATATAACCCTAAACCCCTATATATATGCTAATTACTGGAATAAAACAAGGAGCTGAATGATGTGTTTTGATAAGAAAATTACACTCATCTTTTTTATTACACAATATTAGAATGAGAGTAAGGAGGTAGCAGCTAATGAAAATTTACCTCCTTTGAGTAGTCAATATTATTATATATTAGGAAGTTGTTCTCTCTCATTTTTATACCTCTATTTTAATTTCTATAGAAACAAACTGTGAGAGATAATGTTATGCATATGAAATGAAAAAAATAATTAAATGATCACCAATCCTTCCTCTCTCGTGTCAATACTATATGAAAAATGGTACTATGTTGCTTCATTACTTTTAGTTTTGCTCTTTTTGCACACTCTAATTTGGTATAGGAATCCTAAATATGTCAATATAATTTTTTTTAATCATGAATTACTTTGTTTACAAAAATAAAAAACAATACTATATGAAGCAATATTCAAATACCATAGATGGTGACCAAGTGGGATTTTTGAATTAGCAAAATTTGGACCATAATACTTTGACTAGGAGCACCATGTCCCTCAAATTCTAGGTCAATTAGGCCATACTTTATTATCACTCTATAAAGCTCATATCTGGTTGTAGCTTATATCGGACCACTAAAATTCTCTCATCATTCCTATAGTCTGTTTGGCTATAGGGGAAGGGATGGAAGGGAAGGGAAAATAACCCCTCCCCCTCATCTAGTTTAAAATTTTGGAAGGAAGGGGAGCCAAAATCTTCCCTATCATCCCCTTCCTTCCCCTATTTTGGTTCTTTCCAATTTGAGGTTTTTTTAAGGAAAGAAAAATATCCTTACTATTTTATTCCTATGAATTTTGATATATTCCCATCTACTGGCTTAGGAAATTAAATAGAAACACAACTCTCCTGATGCTTCTCATAAGTGCAGTTGCCCAACACTTTCTTCCTCTGTTCTCCACACGATTGTCACCACTATGGTTGCTTGCTATTTGCTTTTATCTTGCAAGAAATTTTCTTCCTTGGTAAGCTTTCTTCGTCTGCATATATATATTTAGGGTAATGAGAGAATCGATATGATTTGGCTTGCTTTTACTAGTTTCATTTTTTCCTTAAATTTAAGTTCTAATGGGAAAAAGAGGTTGCCTACTCTTTGCCTTCATCTTGCTTTTGTTGGAGTCTTTTATTTCTTCCTTAGTAAGCCAAATATCCAAATTGATATGAGATGGTATGCTTTGCTAGTCTCTTCTTTTTTTTTCTTCCTTTGTTTTGCTGGTGCCTATGAGTTGTTTTACCTTTGACAAAGGCACCTTTCGATAAGTTTTTGTTGACTATAGAGAAGGGTGTACAATGATGCCATTGTAAAGTAATTATCCCTTCTAATACTTAATATATAGAATGAAGGGTGTATGATGACATTGGAGGCACTAGTGAACTTCACGCGAGAAGGAATTCTTTGGTATTCGAGTGAGTTGGTCACGATGAAGTTTTGTTGATGAAAGTTCAGGTAGCTAAATGAATGGTGCAATTTCATGATTTATTTGTAGTCATTGAGCAAAAAAAAATTGGATAAATGAATATTTTTGCCCTATAAGGAATTGAATAAGTTATAATAGAGACTTGAACCACTTGATCTAGATTTGTTTAAAATTAATTATGATGTATTAGAGTTAGTCAAAATTTCAAGATAGCCCACCAAGTAAATAGTAGTGCCAGAAATGTTTTAAAATCTCACTTGGTATGCTACTTCTAGACATGGCAAGGTTTACAAGTGGCTTTGTGATGGTCTCTATGGGGCATAAAAGGTAAGGGAAAATGGGTGTTATAGAAAGTATATGATGCACAATGGAAAGGAGGAAGATTGTAACTAAAATACAATCAACTAAACTACACCAATTGTCGGGTTACTTAAACCTATTTCATTCTTTATCACTATCTTGCTAATGTGAGACTCATTTGAGATGGTTTAAGATATCAGAAAACACAGGTTGAATAGGTGCAAAGCATGCACATTCTTCACATGTCATATGGCTATCATCATAACTCAAACATGGCAACATAACATATACAACAATCAAATGCAATGTAAATGTAAGAGTTAGATGTTTTACTACCTTAAACTTGATTTAGATTACCAAAATGACTCCAATTGGCTTCCTACTTGCATTTTTCACTTTCTTTGCACTTCAACACCCCTACACATGTTATATTGCATTTGGCATCATTAACTTGCCATTACTAATGCATTGTAACATTTAACAATTCTTAAAAATCAATCTTGACAAAATTTTAATCTAAATGGTTCCATAAATTGTGTTCTTACTTATTCTTTATACAATTTTGCATTCTAAGTCCTTTGGAAGCATTAAATTACACAAAATACACTCCTTCCCCCTTGAACATAGCTGGCGAATGGTAGGGAAAAATTGGAGAAAACGAGTTTTTCAATATCTCTTTTCTTACACATGCGCAACCTCATTCCTAGACAAAATTCCTACCATTAAACAACGTCAAAACATTCATTTTCATGCATCATCAAGTTCGGTTAGCAATTAGGGTAAGGGTTAAATACCAAAAATTCATAACAAGCTCAAATAAACTCAAACTAACCATTAACATATTGCAAATCATGCCTAGAGTTGATTTAACACACTTGTTACTTAAAATTCTTGCTCTTTCTTATTCTCTCTCATTTGGTCTCTTTCAAGACACTCTTGAAATTCTTCAACTAGCACATTAGAGAGAAAAATAAACCGATTAAGAGGAAGAACAAGACTCCTAGATGGATTTCTATGGAAGAATCATGCTCAACACACCACATACCTTTGCCTTTTGGCTTGGATTCTCTCCTACCTTTTGCTCTTCTCTTGCATGCCCTCTCTCTTTTCCTTGGTGTTCATTGACTTATCGTAGAAATTGGAAGGCTTGGGGACTTATAAAATCTGCACATGTGATCTTTAATGAGTGTGGGATGTAATATCCTCAAATTTCATTAATTTGAACTAAGGGCTAAACAACAGGTTACAGATGAATAAATGGTCCAAAAAGTGAAAAGATGAACAACATTTTGGTAATTTTGACCAAAATACCAAAAAATGACCCTAGGCTCAAAAAGGTAGAGAAAAATCCACTGATCAGTAATTGAGACTCAGTTAAGGTTAAATGGACAAAAATACCCCTCACATGAAATTTTTAAAGTAATTAATATTTTGGCTATTTAATAAGTTTTTAGCCAACTATTATTATTTCAATTATCCAGAGGCCTCAGAAATGTAATGTTAAAGTGGATAAAAATAGCTTATGAAATATCCTAATTTATAAAATTGTTTTCAGAAGAAAGTCAGAAGCAGTCCGCTGAAATAGTAGTACAAAAATCGAAAATAGATGAATTTGGATTTTCAGAAGAAAATTAATTTAGGGAATTTTTGAAATGAGATTGTGATATAATCCAAATATACAAGGTTTTCTTGAGTGTTTTATGGTGTTTTGTAACACCTTTACCCTCATTTTACATACATTTATACCATTATTGATTATATTGATTCATGC
>QFDD01005921.1:0-19189 GCA_006871305.1 Vachellia collinsii | reverse complement strand
CTTCTTCAATCAAAAGTTCTCTGGCTATCTAAACCTATACCCCACATGGTGCTCCAAGATGCCTTCCCTTTTTATTTGTTTCTTAGAAGATTGAAAGATGAAAGGATGCATGTTTAATTTCCTTCGCCCTTTTTCAGATGCTGTGGCAAAAGATACATTTATCCTTTCATGTACTAGATACTTTTGTCTTCCCTCTGCATTAAATAGGTACTTTTTGAACATCTTTCATCCCCTTACATTTAATTTATTAGCTGTGCTGGGTGGAGTTCATTTATGACCCCCTTTTAATATATCCCTCTTCATTTATTTTCACACTCATTAACTCTCTGCCTTACCTATTTCCTAGTTTTAATATTGAAAGTTTACTTCAATCTATTTTGAGATTTATATTATGGTGACAAAATGATACATTTTTTTAGAACCAATATGTATATCTCCTCATCTTTATACCCATTTTTCTAAGCAACTTTTTCAAACCCCTTTCTACAAGAGGTGAAAAAGAATAAGACGATGTTAACAAATGGATTATTTGGTTGGTTTTGCAATACAATAACAATCTATCAAGGATGAGAAAAACACCTTGTCTCATGTAAACTGTAACACCTCACTCTACATCACTTTATTACTATATAGAGACTCCATCTAAATCACTTGAGGCCATTGCATATGCTATAATAAGTTATATTGGTGAATTTCAAAAAATCCCCCTTGAGTTACTGTTTCTTTGGAAACTTGGAATTTTAGTCTAATTTTGAAAATTTACAACTAATTCTAGAAAAAATTTAAATTAAATGATTCAAGTTTATAATGAAAGCTTATTCAATCCCTTATAGAAGTCTACTTCATCCTAATCCATGTTACTAGCATCACTATAAACTATACAAGTCTGCTTCGGATCAGGGATTATTAGCACAGGCATCGTGATCAGTCTCTATTTCAACTCTTGGAAACTTGCCTCACATTTCTCATCCCACCTGAACATTTCATTCTTTCTCGATAGCCTAGCCAGCTAGAAGACAATCCGAGAAAAGTTCTATATAACTTTTAATAACAATATGCTAAACTCAAGGAATTGCAAACTTCTGGGATTGTCATAGGTCTCCCATTTCAACATAGCTACAACCATGCTCACATAGCTTTTGCCATGCTCTTACTTCACTTTACTTTATTTGGGTCTATTGCAACCCTGTTCAGAGAGAATATCTACCCTAGGAATCTCACTTCAGTCAACCATAATTCACCTTAACCAAGTTTAGCGCATAAGCGTTTTTCTTTCAAAACATCTAGAAGTATTCTCAAATGCCCATCATGCTCTTCAAAAGTCTTGGAGTGCACTAGTATGTTATCTATATAGACTACAACAAACCAATCCAGTGCTACCAAAAAATATCATCCATATATTTCATAAAAATTGCAGAGCACTCGTCAGGTAAAACGGCATCACCAGAAACTTATAATGGCTATATCAAGTTCTAAAAGCCATCTTGATTACCTCTTCAGCTTTAACTCTGAGCTGATGGTAACCTGACCTCAATTACTTTTGGAGACCCGCTCCAGACAACTGATCAAGTAGATCATCGATTTTGGATAGTGGATATTTATTCTTCATTGTCACTTTATTTAACTACCAAAAATCGATGCATAGCATCAAGTTGCCACCTTTCTTTCACATTATTACTAGAGCTCTCTTGGGTGATACACTAGGTTTGATGAAATTCTTCTCTCACAGCTCCTTTTCTCTACTCATTTCCTTTGGAGCTATTCTATAAGGAGTTCTAAAAATTGGATTTGCTCCTTGCATCACTTGGTAGCCCATTCAACTTTCTTTCTAGAAGCAGTCAACTAATTTCATTCAAAAACACTTCCAGAAACACTTCCAGATACTATTTCACTACCGAAATGTTTTGAAAAAACTCCTCAACATCACTTGGGTAGAAATGAATACTCTATAACTTTGGCAGCCTTTCCTTAAACATTTACTTGCCTCAGACCTAGTAACAAAACTTACTTGACCTCGCCATAAGGGACCATTTCTTTGGGAGGTAAAACTGGAATACGGTTCTTATAGTCAATCAAGACTCTATCAGAGGACAATCAATTTAGGCCAAGGGTTATATCTATATTAAGGAATGGCATACATACTAACCTAAGAACAATGCTATGATGCTGATACAAGACCATACAAATTAAGAGTGCACAAAATGTGACAACACGAATGCCCGTAAGGGTGGATTTTTGACATATCATACGTCATTGTGTCTATAGTCAAATCCAATTACTTAGCATAGGTATGAGATCTAAATGGATGGCCAACGTCTGAATTGAACATTACGAGTACAAGATAATCCTTAACTTTGACTGTACCTTATAGTATCTTAGGCGACTTACGCTTCATTCCTGTTGGCCAAAACTCTTTATGAACTCTGGGGTCTCGACCTTTCAGTCACTTGGCCGCACTATTTTGTATAATGTCCAAGCTTTCCGCATCATAGCACACAATCTACCCCATCAAGCATGGCTTATCACCAGAGTTTCTTCCTCTTCGACTTCTTCGACCGTCTCCAAAAGCTTCGCTACGGTGATGGATTCACGTGTTTGTGAACATTTATTCTCTTTTTTTCTTGACTTGGGAATGGTCGAATTGTTCTTCCGGGGCTTGCCAAAAGAAGAAAACAAAATAGGTTATGTGACTCGCCCTTTTCTAATAGTAATCCAGATTTGTGGTTTGAGAATAATAGTACTACTACTTGTTCAGTGCTTAGGGGCAGTATATTAGAATAAGAGAGGGGCCAATCTATCTGTCATTCAATCAATCAGCCATCTCGCTTTGTTTAATCGTTTCTATCGGGAAGATTGTTGCTAGGGTTTCCTTTCCAACACGGAGCCAGTCATTTTCATGACCGTTTTGAGAGCTTGAGTGTCAAAAAAATTTTATTTTCTGGTTTCTCAAGGCAAGTTCAGTTTCGATCTGCTTCTTACGACGAAGAACCGGGCTGCTTAAGAAGGCTTTCGAGCTTTCTGTGCTATGCGATGCTGAGGTTGCACTCATCATCTTCTCGCCGGAAGGAAGGCTCTAAGTTCTCCGGTTCTAGGTATGTTCTTCTCAGCGTTAACCACAAAACGACCCCCTAATGTTACCAAAACTAAAACCAGGTTTATTTAATTTATCAGTTTCAGTCTACATTTGTTTGTGATTTTAAATATTGTCGTAACCTGGGTTATTTTGTAAGCTACCAAAACTGTTGATAGCGAATGCTGCAGATATTCCTCTGCTATGCCTTATGTTAATTCATTTAACGGGCGATGCTAATAATACCTGCCGTTTGCTTAAGGAAGGGGGGTAGGGATTATTCTGCTTTACGCTCTACTGTTTCCTTTCTTTTCGGCCATTTTCCGCAGGAAATTTGATGTTTGATTATTTTGGGATCAAGGTTAAGCAGGCCGTGTGGTTTTGTGATTGTTCTCCTTTAAAGGTTTATTTCAAACTTTCATGACGACGGATTGATTTTATATTCTAGGGAGATGAACCGTGGGGACTTCCCCTGAGCTGTACAACTAAAATCAGATTAGGACTTTACCCCGTCCTTGTGAAGTCTCTGAAAGGGTCTACTATGTTATCTCCTTTGGTCTGATCCTTGTAAAGATATTTACGGTTGGGGAGTGATGAGAGGGTCTTAAGAAGAGAATGAATGAGACTTATGATATGGGGGCGTTGGGTGGGTGGGTATGATTATTATTAATCAAAGCCAGGAATGAGTAGAGAAACGAATCTGCTGGGTATTTCAAATTATTATCATAAACCCTATCTCTCTCTCTCTCTCTATATATATAAATATGACTATATCCCTCTTACACAGGTTGACCAATTGAGCTCCACTACTATGTTTCCCTTCTATTTTTAATAATTAATCATTAATCATTAATATCACACATACATTGAAAAGGGGGGAAATCAATCTCTCTCTCTCTCTCTCTCACACACACACTAGAACTTGCCTTTGTCACCGGCAAGCTTGCCAAAAATAAGTAAGCACTATTATTGTGATCATTAATCTATATATTGCATCCTTGCGTATGCACTAGCTTTACTTCATTTATGGTTCCAATTATCACTCCCCACATTCATTAAGTTAGTAAGATGCTAACATTATATATTTCATAGTTTTGAATCCATAGATGACCGTATGAGTGAGCAATTGAAATATATGAATATTGGGACGGTTGGTAAACAAGGGAGGGAATGCATCAATCTTGAAGTAATTTCTTGAATTACTGTAAAATATGGATATTTATGCATACTATGCTAACAGTAAATTCAAGTTCAGAGTCGGTGCTGTCAATCTTTCTATTAGTAGACGGAGTATGTGCAATTCTTGAAACCAAAAGGTGAAGTTTGTGATGTCATTATACCTAGAGTTCATTTTCTCTTATAGTTAAGTTTGGTCAGTGCCTCTACTTAAAATTGTCATTATGGTCAAAGTTGAATTGCATAATTTGCATCTTATATGCCTTTTCTCTGGAGCCCTATTTCTTTTGGCACCAAAATGATGAATCTGTTGCATATATATAACTCGCTTTTTTCTTTTGTATTCTATGTGTGAAATTCATGGTCATGGCATTCAATGCTTCATTCTGAACTGCAGTGTGTGTATGCTCTATAATTTTCTGAATATATTTGCAGGTTGGATTTCTATATTGAAGATATGATACTGATCCGAAGACATTGTGGAACTGGTTTGAACCATATGTCAAAGATGAGGAGGTATGATATGAGGGGATGCACTTGTGATCTCGGTTTCTTTTAGCTCTGGAAATCTCTATTGCAGTGATATTTATTGAGGTTTTGTATTTTTGTTTTGCAGAATGGGTCTATTTAGACTTTAGTTTTTCCTTGTTTAATTGGTATTCATATGTGCTCCTTCTGTAGAAGGTATTTTTGTTTATTTGTTTGAATTATGTATGTTTTTGACTTCTCTCTCTCTGATTATATGCTGATGTTCAACCTATAGCAATGGTGGTGGGAGCAAAGGATGTAATTTTGTATGGTTTCCTGAATTTCCATGGTATGCTTTTTAATTTTTGCTTTGTGTTTTGGTCGCCTAGGAGAGTGGGGTACCAGAGGTCATGGAGATGTTTTTGTGTATGCCTCGAGACAACTAATTTTATTTGAACATTACTTGTATGAGTAGCAGGTTTTTTCAGGACAGTTTCATGAAGTAAAGGTTCAGTATGGTTGTGTATGTTTGTAATGTGTAACTAAGTATGTAGAGATCTCAGAACCATTTTTTGGTCAATATATTTAGAGTTTTGAAGAGGATCATTGTAGATTTCTAGTTTTTTATTAGAAGGCATTAGTCTTGAAATCGAAGGGCATTATTTTTAAAAGGAATAAGCGGATGGTGGAGTTGGGTGGTGACTTGAGCATCTCTCCCTCTTTGTTTCATAATAAGCAGCGCTAATCAGTGTGCACTTTGATCCTCATGTAATGTTGATTCTTCTTATAAATCTAGATAGGTGATTTTTGACACTTGTCTTGGATTGAGTTTTGTGCTTTTCTGAATTCCATAAAGAATTGGTTCATAAACATTTTGAGTTGAGTTATTATTTTACTGCTCTTTTCTCTTCATCTATTGACTGAGCTTAGTGATGGTCTTTATGCCAATAAAATGACCAGTAAGGAACAAAGCGTATATACCTGAGTGGCACACAGGCCAGCCATTATATGGCTGGTCTTACTGCTGGACGTGACATAACGGGCTTCCTTACATCTCTAACGAAGGTGTCTGCCATGACATAGATGTTAGAAGCCTGAATCGCTGGATGTTAGAAGTCTTTTTTGTAGTAGGACCAAATTTTGGAGACTCTTGAGCAGATGACTGTGATTAGTAATTCCTATGCAATATATAGCAGTCGTCAAGAGGATGACATCGTTCATTTGTTGATATCTGACTTATCAGCTCAGAGGTTGGTGGGATTACCACCTTACCAATGATCAGAAGTCCCAAATCATTTCAATCCAAAAAATCTTCTATGATGGAACTCTGATCACCCTTAATGGTGAGGTAGTGCCTTACTCTGTTAACTCTCTCGTAGTTAATATAGTAGAACACTTTATTAGTGATCCTTCAGTTTGCAGAGATAAATCTGTAGACCTTTTGTCAAACCTCAGGTGTAAAACCCTATCAAATTTCAGGTGGTATAAGGATACCTTCCTGACTCATGTTCTTCCTAGAGAAGATGGCAACCATCTTCTTTGAAAAGAAAAATTCCTTATTGGTCTTCCTTATCTCTTTAGGTGATAAGATCAGTGAAAAAATCCGAACTCAAACAAGTGATGGTCAAATCCGTAGAGAAGTCATAGAGAGAGATCCCCTGTAAGGTTTTCTCTTTCTCTTTCAATTTCTGTATTTTAATCTTGTGATTTAATAATACTGTGACTTCACAACAGTAGATCTTCTATTAAGGATAAAAGGAAAATGAGTATAAGAATATGGACGCAACTGATAAAATGAGTTTGAAACCACCGAGAAGAAAGAGAAACCACTGAACACTCATATGGAATATTGACTGTATCTTTGGTTTTTGCCTGGTGGAGTTGCAGCCTACAATTTAATATATTGATGTATGTAATAAAAGTTTGTAGTAACAAATTAATTGTGTTATTTGAAAATTATGAATATGAATCGTATAACAATTGAAACATTCTTGGCAGTCCATTTAAAATACATTAAACCATGGTCAGCCGCTCTTCTTCAGGCCATATGACATTCTTTGTAAGTTTTTATAATCCTTCCTTCAAATATAAAATTGGGTTAAGGGGCAAATTTTTTCCGAAAGTATCCACGAAGTGTAACTAGGTGTTTGGAAGTTTTGTAAGAGGTAATGTTGTCTTGAAGCTTGTTTGGGAATCAATTCCCAAAATTAATTTTACTCAAGCCGAGACAAAACTCTTTCACATACTTACCTCGGATTTTGTGAAACTAAGTTTTTGTTACTTCTCAAACAAGCTCTTGAAAGCTTAGAAAATGGGGTAATGTCACAATAACTCTAATAGATACGAATGATCAATTAACGGTCAACTAAAATTTTATTCAATAAAACAAAATTATTTAATGGTTAAAGTTAACGATTTTAATTGTTAGGGTAACATTGTACTGTTTTCTATACTTACGGGGCAGTATTACCTCTGAAAAAACTGTTGGACATTTAGTGTAACTTCATGGATGTTTCCGGGGTAAATTTGCCCTTTGATGCTTTAAAATATATAGAATATGGCACATACAAATGATAAACAATCAAACCTATTTTCTATACTTTGTATTAAATAAAAGAAATGTATTTCAATAAATATTTATGACTTCAATAATGTTGAAATGTAACCCAACAATAAAATTTTCGCAATCCATTCTCAATTGATTGGACTTCATATAATTGTGGTTCACAAGAAAGTCCTTTTTTTCCTTCCAGATGAACTTTTTGCTCCTTTTCTATTAGAAAAGAGCAAGAGAATTTGAGCTATATGCGCCCATTGGAACTTCTTCCTCATGCCCATTTAAAAAAAATGAAACCTTTGAAATTGGAATTTGAATTATGTGGGTTAATGTGTCAAAATACTAATGAGCTTTTACCAAAAGTGTATCTAGTGTTATATGATTTTTAGAGGTGCAAAAATCTGGAAGTGGATTTCCTCAATATCACCTTCCTTAGTATTTTCTTAGAATCATATCTTTACCATTACATCAAGTAATGGATAGTTTATATTTAATGGTTTATAAAATTCTTATTATAATAGTTTACAAGTTAAAAATTTTGTTATCTTATATATATTGTAGTTATAAATCATGTAGATCATATTTTAGTAGTTTAAATTTATTTATATATATATTTATAATATTAATTTTATAAAATATTAAATCTGGACTCTCAATTTGTTTTTATTTAAAGGTGAGGATGTGATTATGGAAAGATACTGAGAAAACCGAAAAATATCCATGAACATTCAAAATGAGAGTAAAAATGTCATCATCATTAAATATAATTAGAAACCTTTATATATGCATATAGAAAAATATTACGGTCCATCACAAAAAGAAAGAGTGTGTTATTTTTTATTTCCAACAAAATTAGCTAATCCATTGTAAATTCTGTCACTGAATTAATAATAACTAAACAAAGAAGAGAAGAATATCAAAAACTTTTTTATTGAAGTTAGAATAACAAAGAAATAATTGTATCATATATAAAATATATTAAAAAATATAAGGTAGGATAAGATAGAAACTCAAAATCAACAAATATAATCATTAACCAAACAAAATTTGGAGGAAATTTTGAAATTGAATCAATCAAATAAAATTCAAATTAATAATTAATTAATGGCTCATTCTTTAAAATAATTAGATTTCTAAAACACCATAACTATTTTCTTTAATTCTTTAACTCTTTCTCTTATTTGATTATTGTTAAAGTAGCATTAATAGGGATCATTTGAGAAAAATTCGTTAAAAATTTGAAATACATCATACAATTAAGATCAAAATTAACTTTCTAATTAGATATTACATTAACAATAATAGGAGTACTTATTTCTTTTTCTTTCTTTTTTGAGTCAAAATGGTACTTTTTTTTTATGATGGTGTTTTTTTTGGAATCAAGATGATAAAATATTGAAATAAAAGAAGATATATTTAGAACGATTTTCTTATTAAATGAAGTGAGACTCTGAGGTCTACTCTCATGTCAAGCACGTCATGTATAATACATCCAAACAAATTAAGACCAAAGACTTTTGAGATGTTTTGTTTGTAAAAGCACAATGTATTTACGCAGAAGGACAAAATGAAAATGGAAATATGGTCCAAGAGAGCTAAATTATGCTTCCGCAAAAGACAAAATGTTTGAAAAGTCTACCATGCCGTGTTTGAAAAATTGCAAATTGAAAACTAAATCAAAATTAATATTTTAAAAAATAAAAATGAATTGTAGTCATAATATTGAAATTTTACATTAATCTGTTCTGAGATTTATATTGTGGTGACAAAATAATATATATTTTAGAGCGAAGATGTATACCCAATTTTCCCATGCAACTTTTCCAAAACCCATTTCACAATAGATAAAAAGAGAGAGAAAGAGAGAGAGAGAGAGACATGTGCCAAAATGGATTATTTGGTTGGTTTCCCAATACAAAAACAAGTATCAAGAATGACAATTTCCTGCCATGAGTTTGCTTTCAAAGTTCCCCAAGACTGAAGAGCATATTCTTGACTTTCTTTTTTTTTCAGTAAATATTTAAATTATGGATTGATGATGTAGTGAATGTATCATATGGCATTAATAGCTAAGTTAGACATAACAATTATGCACAGCGTTGCTTTACATTTCTTTTAATTTTCATTATGAGTATTTTTATAGAGAAAGTCATCCAATATATGAAATTATATTTCATGAACCGACAAAGCTTCTTCTTATCACTTCACATATTTTTTTGGGGGATAAAGGACCACTTGCAGGGTTAAAGCATTTTCTCATCACTGATGTAATTTTCTTTCTCTTTCGTTGCATCATCAACTTCTCTTTGAGAACAACTTAATGTTTGAAAAGTCGACCACTCCATTTGTCAATATGCTTTTGAGGTGAATGGATATGTGTCCTTTTTAATAAAAGAAAAAAAAATAACTTCATAATTAAAGTTATTGATTTATTGTTGGCAATATATTTTTCTAAGCTAAGAAGTTGGTTTAAAAAATGAATGGTAAGAAGTTGGTTTTTCATAAGTTGATAAAAAGGCTCAAAAAAATTAATCTTTTGAGTCTTCAAGTACCAATTCAGTTATAACTCAGTTCATATACTTTTAACTTACTTCAAACTCAATCCCTAATTTTTCCCAAAAAAAAAACCATAAAGACTATAGACTTTTGAAATTTATGCTTCTTCCCACTATTAATGTCCTCTTTGGAGTACTCTCTACATATGGCCTACAAGAGTGACCATCAATGAACTAGTGCAATGAAAATGAAAATGCGGTCCAAGAAGTTGAATTATACTTTCTAAAGGGACAAAGGTTCTTGTCATCACTAACGTGTTTTACGGGGTTCCTTTATAACCTACACAATACTATCTTTGTTCTTAAAGTAGTTATATTTATTTTTTAAAATTAATTTTTTTTACTTATAAACTGATACATAATTTAATAATATAAATATAAGTTGATTTTTTTTATTTTAGATAAATTTAACGTGTTAACTAATATTTCATAATTAATTCTAATACATTAATTAAAGTGATTTATATCATGGACGAGAAGGAAACAGTGTAACATTATGGGTCCTTAGTCATTGAAACCTTGGATAAGCATGCCTTACAACTCTACTTAATGCTCAGAAACTAGTTTAGTGCCACTCTAACACTACAAAATACCAAATAAAACCTTCCAAATGTCATGAACACTTCTCTAACTTTAGTCTACTGGGGTATTATTTATGTGAAATTTCAACATCAACTAAGTGATGGAATTTTTTTTTGGAACCAAGATGATAAAATATTTGTTGAGATAATATTTTGATAATGACAAACATGTTTTGCGAAGATTATGAGTTAGTTTTTCAAAATAAATTGTTTTTCACAATACTTTCAATAATACTCGAGTATTGGTGAAAGTATTGACAACACTCAAGTATTAAATTTCAATACTCAAATATCATTAAACAAAATCAGTTTCTAAAACTTAACACTTTCAAGAATACTTGAGTACTCATGAAAGTATTGTCAGTACTCGAGTACTAGACAACCATATTCGAGTATCGAGCTACTAAAATATCTTTAAACTTCAAAAATTTTATAAGAAACTCAAGTTCTCATAGGAGTATTGATAATACTCGAGTATTGTGTGACAATACTCGAGTATCAGGCTCAAAGTTTTTTTTTTTTTTAAAACTCAACACTTCCAACTTTACTCGAGAATCAACTAAAGTGCATGTGTCAATACTTCTACACTCGAGTATGACTTTGTAAAACTCGAGTATCGAGAATGTTTGAAGAAATCTTTTGAAGCACAGCCTATCACAACTCGAGTAATATATCAAGCAATCGAGTATTGACAACACTTTTAAGACTACTCGAGTATTCTTAAAAGTGCAATCACCAAAATGCTTTACAAATACTCGAGTACTCTCTTTAAAACTTGAGTAGTACCAACAGTTCTTTAGTTTCTCCCTTAACACTCGAGTATCAACAAAAGTGTTCATATATTTCATAACAATACTTCTTTCAAAACTCGAGTATACCTTACAAGTATTGTGAACACTCGAGTATCCTCAATATAACTTGAGTACTTTAACATAACAGTGAGAAAAAGGCTGAGTTACTTTGCCAACAACACTCGAGTATTGAGAATCATGCTCGAGCACTCTTTTTACTGACAGTATCTCAGTTTGTCATAAATTCATCTTTATTCACAATCTTTCCTCTTTTATGCTTCATTTATTTGAATCCATTATGCACTTATAAATGCTCACTTTTCCTACTTAACAACTGGGAATGGGTCTTCTGATTACTTCACCGGAATGCACTCAACGGACAAAAACTTAGGCCACGGCCATACTATATGTCAGAAGCATTCAATGCACAACGTTAAACAATGAAGCTGAGAGTAACAGAAACAAAGCTCTTTCTAACGGGCATTTATTGCTGCTTAACTATAAATAAAAGATCATTCAAGACAAGAAGATAGAGAACATACCTACTGAGAAATTGCATTTAGTGCTTGTTCATCTTCTTCCTCTGTTTTACTTTCTCTGTCATTAATATTTCAGTGTTTAGCATTTAATTCTCTTGAGAGAATATTCTTATTCAAATCTATGATTCTGTGAGTGTAACTCAAGATTTGAAATTCTTGAGTGGGTTAGTAAAATCACTGAGAAAAAGGGGGAGTGTCCTATTGCTTTACTAAGTTAGAGAGGGGGAGAATTTCCTCTTCTGATTGTAAAGAGGCGATATATTGATATTAGTGACTTTGGAAAGCTTAGAGGAATCTGAGAACTGGACGTAGGTCAAGAAGACCGAACCAGTATAAATCTCTATGTCTATCTTTCTCAACTCCCTTATTTAATTCTGAAGTTGTGTTAAATTTTTTTTATTAGACCAATTCACCTCCCTCTTAGTCAAATCCTATTCTAACAATATTGATATAAGAGGAGATATATTTAGGAGAAGTTTCCTATGAAATAGAGTGAGACTTTAAGGTCTACTCTCAAGCGAAGCACGTTATGTATAATACATCCAAATAAATTAAGACTAAAGACTTTTGAGATATTTTTGTTTGTGGAGGCACAATTTACATATATCCGCACAAGCTTCTTTTGGAGTATTCTCTTATACATTTATATTCTTATTTATAAACTACTTTCAGTATGTTTCACACATACTAAAAACCTTAAAAATTATTAATTGTATATTAAAATTCAACAATTTTCCAACTTTATATCTATTTAATATACATTAACCCCATGAGAACATTAGTCAAACAATAATAAATGAAGTGTAAAATTGTATATTCATATAAAAAAATTTAATGATGCAACTTATAAATAAGATAAAATATTCTTTCTCCCTTCTATAAATTGGACCAAGGAAGTATTAGATTAATGCAAGGAAAATGAAATGTGGTCCAAGAAAGTGAAATTTTATGATAAGAAATACTCATGAAGGACCACTTTTAGAATCGAAGGCTTTTCATCATCCTTTCGTTGCATCAACTTGTATAGGAGACGACAAAATGTTTGACAAGTCTACCATGTCTTCCATGTCATGTTCGAAAATTTTCAAATTGAAATTGCATCAAAATTAATATTTTAAAGAATAAAAATATGGATAACAATCCTAATATTGAAATTTTAGGTTAATCTGTTCTGAGATTTATACTATGGTGACAATAATATATTGTTTTAGCGACGATATCTATCTTCGCATCTTCTTAATACCTATTTTTCCTACACAACTTTTACAGAGCCCCTTAGCACCCGACTAGATCAATTTTACAAGGGCTAAAAAATGGATTACCAATACAATAACAAGGTGTCAAGGATAACAAAAATATAGTGCCTCATGTAAACATAAAAGATTTCCAGTTTTATTACATTTTTTAATTTGTTATGGTTAAGAAAATGTCGTATAGAATACATCTCAGACGTCAAAGAGTGTTTGAGTTATAACTTCATTCAAATTAAAGCAACCTTAATTTTGATAGAATATATATTATCCTTCAGTATTATTGTTCAACCATAATAATGCTTGAAATGTAACCCAACAATAAAATTTTCACAATCCATTCGCAGTTGATTGGATTTCACACCATCATGATTCTTAGGAAATTCTTTTTTTTTTTTTTCAGATGAACTTTTGCTCATTTTCTGTTAGAAAAGAGCAAGAGAGTTTGAGCTGCGTCGGCCCATTGGAACTTCTTCTTATGCCCATTTACAAAATGAAACCTCTGAATTAAGGTGTGAAAATAGAAATAAACTTTTACTATATCTAGCACTATATACTTTTCAAAAATACAAAAAGACCTATGAACATTTAAAATAAGACCAAAAATATCATGATTATTAAATATAACTAAAAACTGTTAATATGTTCATAATCAAAAATAGTACAGGCCCACACAAAAATAAACAGTGTGTAATTTTTTATTACTCACAAAATTAGCATATCCATTGTAAGTTCTGTCACTGAATTAATATTAACCAAACAAAGAAGATAATAATATTAAAAAAAATTTATTGAAATTAGTATAGCAAAGAAACAATTGTATCATATATAAAATATACTAAAAAATGTAACACAGGATAAGATAGAAACTCAAAATCAACAAATATAATCATTAACCAAAAAAATTTGGAGCAAATTTTGAAATTGAATGATCAATAAAATAAAATTCAAATTAAACTAAATTTAATAATTAATTAATAGCTTATTATATAAAATAATTATATTTCTAAAACACCCTAATTATCTTCATTAATTCTCTCACTCTTTCTTGTACTTGATTATTGTTAAAGTAGCATTAATAGTAATAATTTAAGAAACTTCGCTAAAAATTATAAAAACATCATACATTAAAGATCAAAATTTACTTTCTAATTAGATTTTACATTAAATACCAGAGAATTGCTTTCTAATATGGTCCCAAAAGTGAAATATATCAGCACGTAATGAAATTAAGGGATGGAGCTTCTTCAACGTACATTTTGGGTTATTTTGTACCCACCCGACTTGACCATAAATAAAATAATGCAGCCAAAAAAATATCTTCAAATAAAATGTAAAAACGAATTTAATTTGCCCAACATGCTAATTAATGTTTTAGTTGAATTTCTTCTAATCTTATCACTAAAGATACCCTTTTGTAACCTCATGTTTTGTTAGCACAACTTGACCTAATTTGGAATCGGAGAAGTATAAAACACCGTGTGTACTATAATTCGTGGATGCACAAGATTTGATAAGTTTGATATGATCAATATGGGAACGCCTTTCTCCTTTGTCTTCCTCTTCTTGCTTCATTGCTGCACTGTCACCTTAGCTTCTATTGATACAAATATCACTACCGATAAATCTGCACTTATTGCATTTAAATCCTTCATCACCTCAGATCCCTATCATTCCTTAACTAATTGGTCTGTTTCTTCTTCTCCATGCACTTGGAATGGTGTCACTTGCAACTCTCGTCATGGAAGGGTCAGTTCAATGAATCTTGGAAGCATGGGTCTTAATGGTACCATATCTCCTCAATTAGGAAATCTCTCATTCCTTGTTGAACTTGATCTCAATGGCAACAATTTTTATGGTCAAATACCAGAAGAGTTGGCTCAATTGAGTAGATTGAAACTATTCAACTTTAGTTACAATGACTTTTATGGGCAAGTTCCAGCATGGATAGGATATTTATCTTCACTTGAACAACTAAATCTTCGAAATAACAGTCTTAATGGATTCCTTCCACTATCTCTATTCAATCTGACAAGATTGAATACTTTAGATTTGATTTATAATTTAATTGAAGGAACCATTCCACTAGAGGTGGGTAGATTGGAACACTTGAAGATTTTACGACTTAAGGGTAACAAACTTTCAGGAGTAATTCCCCGAACAATTTCCAACTTATCTTCACTTGAGTTGTTACATTTGTCTTATAACAGCTTGTCAGGTATGTTTTGCATTATTTTCAATATTTATATTTGTCTTTGTTCTAAACTGGTATATTTGGTTAGCAAGATGATATCCTCCAGGAATATGGGTTTATCTCGATTGTATTTTATTTGTTTATTTTCGGCATTTTTATGAATATTCTTTTGCTATTTTATCAGCATTTTTCTATTTTTTTCATATGAAAAAAAACCATTCCTCATTCAAAATTGAAACGAATTATAAAGTTAGACCATGGGGAAAAAAGTTTGTTATAATATCAGTCAATTGGATCCAATGGTTGATCATTGGTCTCTGAAAATAAATGTTTATTATTCTGTTATTAAAAATTCCAGAGGGGATTTTGCAAATTGAGTAAGCCCTATAACGAACATATCTAGAACATTCAATTTTGATTTGGATAATTGAAATCATTTTTTAATCTTATTATCTCTTAGTAATTATTATTTTTAAAAAGTTTGTAGAGGTAAAAACAAGAATTTTTCTGGCAGTTGCCCTTGCAAACATGTGTTTTGATATTAACGATGAAAAGGAAGGACCGACTGGATTTCAAATTATTATACTTTTTGGAAATAATAATAATTGTTGTTCTGTTTTATCATTTAGAATATATTTGTGTTATTTTTCAAAAAAAAAAGTACAAGTCTGATTACATGTATTTTTTAATGCAATTATTACATCTAAGTAAAAAAATGGTTGCTGACATTAATTTTTTTTCCCACTCCTTAATGTTTGAAGGAGGCATCTTTAAAGAGATTAACAGTCTTTCACAATTAAAGATATTATATCTTGGAGAGAATCAATTTGCTGGTTCTATTCCATCTTCATTATTCAATATTTCAGTGCTGCAAATCTTTGATCTTGGAAGAAATAATTTATCTGGTAATCTCCCAATAAATGTGTGTTTTGGGCTTCCAAAACTTAAATTATTTCATGTGAATCAAAATGATTTGTCTAGTGAAATACCCTCCATTTGGCATCAATGCAAAGAATCGGTAGAGTTAGCTTTGGGTGATAACAAATTCAACGGAGGACAGATACCAAGTAAAATTAGAAATTTGACCATACTTCAGTTACTGTCTCTTGAAAACAAAACCTTGCAAGTTAAGAGTTTATAATTAGTAGTATATGATTGTCTTAAATTTCCTTCAAGTATTTCATAATATATTAGAAAATACTACATCAGGTTCTTATTATAAGAGTTAATTGACTTTTTTTAAAGAAATTAATGAAATCAGTTAAATTAATTAATTTACTTGATATTCCAAAAATACCCTATTAACCTACACATACACTCATATTGTGGATCACAATAGGCCAATTCTAGTTAGGCCCAAACAGATTGAGCTTCATTGAAGCCCAATATAAATATATATTCACATTTTCTAGAGCCATGTCAAAGAAAATTTTGTGCTATTGGCACTACTGTTTCATACTCAATCACTTCAATCGCAACTGAAATTCATATTATATTTTCATTTTTTGTTGTATCTTTTCAATTAATCATATACTTTATTTTTATTTTTGAACAAAAAATATATACTCCATGAATTTTAATATTTGAATTGATTAAAAAATATTAATTTACTATTTTTCTAACGGGTATTTAGTACGTGGAAAAAAAATTAAATTTGCGAAACAAATTTAACAGTAAAACAATGATTTTGCGTATTTTTATTCATATATAAATTACATTAAAAATATTAAAATTGTAAAGAAGTCGACAACTTTATTACACTCATATTTTTCTTCTTTGAAGCATGCTTATCTCTTTCTTTCTTTTCAATAAATTTTACATATTCACATAAAAATAATATATAAAAAAAATAAAAATATGAATTCATATACATTGTTAATGATCTAACTCTCAGAAGTGTGGAGGAAATAGAATTTTTTTGTGTATAGCATATATTTGAATCATTTTGATATCTAATTTATAGTCAAGATAGTATTGATATGTGTAATTTAAAAAAAATAGCTAAATATAAGAGACAAAGTGGATAAAGTTTTATATTTAGTACTAAATCTAATTTTCAGTTAGCTCTTATAATAAGAACTGAAGGTAGCAATATTTTTGCTAGATTTTTTTTAATACATGGAACGTGAAGTTTTTTTGAACAAAAAAAGAAAATACTTTGATTTTTTTTTTTTAATTTCCAAGTGAATTAGGAATACAATGTTATACTTTTTAGAATGTATGAGTTCAATGTATCATAGTAATCAAGTTTTTATCAATGAAAATATCTCAATGTACGTGGAATGTTGGGTGAGTCACACTCTTTTTTAATTTTTTACTTTATGGAATAGAAAGAATTTAAAAAGGACAAAAGTTGCTTAAAAAAATGAAACTCAAATATGCAAATATTAAATCATTAAAGAAACATCGAGGTTGATGGAAAATAACCAGATAATTCAGGATGATAAATAGGATTAATTGAGATTTTAATGTTTTTTTCCAGCCATTTCATTTTTCATTTTTGTCTTGTATTTTTTTCGATGGCAAGTTTTTTTAGTTTTCTTTTTAATATTAGACAATCAATTAGATCTTTTCAACGCATCTTACATGGATCCTCAGATAAAAACATGCCTTACATGAAAAAAAAATTAATGGTAATGTCTTTTTCAAATAAATTAAGATGGTGATTTAATACAAGTTGAAATAATTTTGAATCAATAATCTTAACAGTTTTAACAAATCTAATTTATAGAATAATAAATTAAACTAATTAAAGCATAAAACTTAGTGTGATGGGCCTTGTGGATAGCCCAATACAAACCATATTAAAATACTGACAAGTTTTGTGTTGTGTTAAATTATTTATTATATCTATCATTTTAACAATTCTAATTTGGGAGTTAAAAAATTTACAGCAAGCAAAAATTATTTTGATGCAAATCTCTCAACAAGTATAATTTATTTAACTTCATTAATCTACTTAAATATTATTTATTTGACAAACCTCTATGACATATCTCTTGTCTACAACAATTTGCAAGGTAAGATTTTAATTACAGGATTGCCTTGAACCAAGTTTGTGTTTTTTTGGTTTTTTAATCTGTTGGCTGAAAAATAATTTTAAAAATGAGATTTTAAAACTGTGAAAATAGTATAACCCATTTTATCTTTATATTTACAAGTCCATACTTTTTTTATGTTGTTGATGCTAATCAATTGAATTTCAACCCCAAACTCATTAGCACGAGATTATCGTTTCTTATTCTTGTCTTTTAATTATTTTATTTTTCTATATATAGTAAAAAAATGTAAACAGATTTTATTTTATTTTTGATATCATTTAAATTGTACACATTTACAATGGGGGCCTAAATACAGTTTGTATATTGCTTTCGACTCTATTCCCAAAATAAAAGAAAGATAAGACCATGAACTAATGGGACCATTTTCCTAGGAATCATTCCAAGTGAGATTGGAAATTTGACAAACCTCCAACTCCTACATCTTGGCTCCAACAATTTGCAAGGTAAGATTTTAATTACACAATTGTCTTGAGCTATGTGTGTGTTTTTTGTTTTTATCTCTCGACTGAAAAATAATTTTAAAAATAAGATTTTTTATTTCCTTTTATAATAATAACTTTATAATTGTAAAAATCAGTTAAAAAAAAAAGAAATTAGGTAATTTTCAATCGTTAAAAAGCATTGATAGCCTATCAATATTTGACTATGGTGTTTGTGTGCATGTTTGTCATATATTGTGGTTTACATCAATATTTTTAAACTCCTAGAAGATGATGATGAATTGGGTTTATGTAATGTTCTAGTAAGTAAAATATACTGATGAGCTAATCTCAACGGTTACAATGTTCAAATAGCATAAAGGATTCATAACGCAGCACAAATTTTCAATATGTGTATGTGTTTGTCTTTCCATAAAACGTGGTTCCGTTTATTCAACCAAATTTAAACTCAAACTAATGAAGGAAAATACAAGTTTCCAACGACTAGTCAAATAATTAAATTCCAA
>QFDD01005920.1:0-15678 GCA_006871305.1 Vachellia collinsii | reverse complement strand
CAAAATCGGGGGTTCAGGAAGATCCATATCTTCATTATCCTTCTCAAGAGTTGATGAAGATGCAATGTCTTCATTGTTAAGAACACCTTCAAGATTTACTGCATCTGCCTCATCAAACTCTGTAACAGGATCTTCTTCAATCACCCAAAAGTTCACTTCGCCAATGGTTTCATAATCAATTGGATCAAAGTTTGTCTTTTTCTTCCTCAATGTACTCCTTCAATGACAATGTAAACTTCAATTAAATGTAAATCCTTTTAAATAAAAAAATCATTAGCTTCTAAGAATTAATATTACCTATGCTTCAAGTGCAGGTTATAATTTGTAAAAACCAAATCGTTCAACATTTGATGTTCCAATCTATTTCTTCTTTTTGTATGGATGCGCTCAAACAAGCTCCAATTTCTCTCGCAACCAGAAGAAGCAGAAGTTTGGCTAAGAATACGCATCGTAATACGTTGCAACTCTGGAACCGAACAACCATAATATGTCCACCATTCATCTACAAAATAAAATATATTTAGTATACAATATCCTATAGAAAAAGTGTATATAAAATTATAAATATGAATACTTACAAGGGTCAAATTTATGAGCTGCTTTTTTACATGTTGATCTGTCAAAAGATTCTTTTCCTTCACGGTACATGGTTACTTGCTTCATTGTCGTGAAGTAATCAATATCTTCCATCGAATTTGACTCCACCACATCAAGCAAAGCATTCACAAAACTTCCTTTGTTAATAAAATTTGGACTATACATGAATGCAGGATTCAATAAATATGCTGCTGCATGAAGATTGGTCTTCAAATGCCTATCCCATCGAGCTTGAATGATTGTAGTGTAAAGCTTATAATGCTCCTTATTCCTCTTGAACATCTCCTTAATCCCATTTTTAGCCCTCTACATGCCATCATAAACATAAGGCAATGAAGGCTTCTTAGCAGAATCAACAATTCTCAGCAACTTTATAAGAGGAGATACAAGCTTTACAATTTGATAACAATCATTCCAAAATTGATTGTCCAAAACCATTGCACTAAATACTTGTCCTGCTTCACTCCTTGATAATTTGTGCCCCCACAAAATGCTTATCAATCACCAAAGCTTGCAAATCATTCTTGTGTATATAGATGCTATGCAAGGTAATGAAAGTTGTAGCAAACCTAGTCGCACCAGGTCTCATAATTTCTTTCCAGCTTGGTCTTTTCCTCAGCCATGACAAGAAAATAATATGATTGTAAGCAAATATAGTTATCTTTGATGCCTTTGCTGCAAGGTTAGACATGTGAGGCATGCTTGCAATATCTTTCAATATAAGATTCAAACAATGCGCAGCACAAGGTGACCAATAGATATTTTTATATTTTTCCTTGATTAACCTGCCACATGCTACATAATTGGCAGCATTATCAATCACCACATGAACAATATTTTTTGGCCCAATCCACTCGATGACTTCAGAAAACAAGGTAAATAAAGCTTTGGCATCTTTGACGAGATCTGATGCATCAATAAACTTTACAAATATCATACCCTGAGTAGAATAAACTAAAAAGTTTATCAAAGTACATTGTCTAACATCAATCCATCTGTCAGCCATGAGTGTACACCCATTATTTTCCCATTTAGCTCGATGAGTAGTAATGATTAATAAGCATTCTTTTTTCCATTCGCTCAACAAGTTGACTTTGAAATCATAAGCACTAGGAGCTTTAAACCCAGGCCCAATTGAACACACTTCATCCAAAGCTCTTTGAAACAAGGGGCAATCTAATGCATTAAATGGAATGCAGTTGACAATAGCCCATTCAGCAAGCATCATTCTCACATTGTGTTGTGCTTCTTTCGTTGCTAATACACTCCTAATGCTGGGTTGGGAGCAAGGAGTTGTCCTAGGAGGAAAGTAATTATCCATAGTTCCAGGAGTTTTCCTCTTCTTGGTACTAGTAGCCTGAACAATTGGAGAATCCAAATTAACTCCTTCATCTTCCTCCTCTCCTATATCCCAACTCCTCTATAGCTATTGCCACAACAAAGGCATGTATACACATTTTGTGCCCCCTCTTTTTTCAAGGCAACATGGGCCCATGCAAGATCGTTTTTTGCTCGAAGAGAAGAAATGGAAGTGGAATTGGGATTATCACTGGAATTAGCAGTTGGAGTTTCACTAGGAGGAGTAGGAGTGACACTATCATTCTGTGAACTAGGGTCATTTACAATATCCATCACTGTCTCACTACCACTGGTATTAAATAACAAATCAAAATACAAAATACCAAACAAAATAGATAACTACTGCATGATAAATAATTGATAATGGACCTAACTCTATTGGATATTTATATAATATTTCAATTTAAGGTACTGATGTATGAGACAGGGGATGGGGGATGACTCACACACATCTTCTAATGTGAAAAGGAAGGAAAAAAGGAGCAAATAATGACTGTACAAATAATGACACACACATATCTTCCAATATATCTTAAATTTCGTACAATATATAGAAGGAAAATATAGTTGGTGATTGTCATGAGTTTATAACTCAATCAAAGATCACCTTGAAAAGAGATTCGTCTTCGAAGCAACACTTCAAATAATAAAATGCAAACTAGTATGATTAGTCATGAGCATTAATAAATTGAATTTCTACTCAACAAAATGATTTCTATGAATACGTATATGAAATCACTTAATATAATCAAAACCATAAAAGCTAGCACGAGTTTAAATTATATATATTATTTATGCAAAAAGGGTAAATTTAATGTGTAAACTCACAAGTATAACAGTTTGCATTCAGGCAACTAAGTGACTAACACGAGTTCAAGAGCACGTTGACATAATCATATGGATTATAAACATAAAAATAATAAACTTGAATATTTAACTTGCAAATTTGACAACGCAAACAAGTTTTCTGTTATGAAAAATTTTTCAAAACAGAAAACTAAACCGCAGATGTGCTTCCACTGATTAATTAGTAACCAATGATTATCATTTGTCAGACAAGTAGAAAATTTGATAAATGGAAAGAGAAGAGATTGGAGAGAGTGAAGGACCAACCTGTTTGGGGAAGCTAACGGATGCTTGTGGAAGACCCACTGTGACAGTGAAGTGGGATCGAGAGCAACCTGTCCGATGGTGAGGCGTGGCAAAATCAAATGGGGAAGACCGACAGTGACAGTGAAGTGTAACGATGAGGCGAGGTGCGACAACGAAGGGGGCGAAGTGCAATGGTGAGGGGCGAGAGCAGAGCAGTGAGCAACTGAGCAAAGTGGAGAGATTGAAGGGCTAGGGCTTTCAAGTTTCACCGTTTCTCACTTTCATTTTTGGGTCGAGCTTCAGCTGCCTTCTTCTGATGCTTCAGCCTTTCATTTTGACATTTTCTGATTTTCAATTTTTTTTGTTTACTTAAAACGGTGTCGTTTTGTGATTTCTAGGCCAAAAAAAATTAAGCCGATCAAACTGCCCAACCAGCGGTTTGATCGGCTTGAAAGCGGTTTGACCGGTTCAATCCGGTTCAAACCGCCTTCCGCTTCAATGCTTCAACCAGATCAGATCCTGGACCGGTTCACGGTTCGAACTTGCCGATCCGGTCCAATTTTTTGTTCATTGATTTCCATACACAAAAGTGGTGAAAACCACCTCACCCGATTTCTTATCCGTCATTTTACAGTAAATGAGCTAAGTAGATGAAAAAAAATATATTCCACAAAAGTTTTCCAATCATTCCACAAAACCCAAACACCCCCAACAAAACCAGAGGCTTCAACATGAATCCAATTGGTGAAACCCAAAAGGTGCACAACATATTTAGTTCTCTCCCCATTTATTCTTATTCCAAAGAGACCCAAAACATTAATCCCATATTTCCTAATAATCTCCTTCAAAATTTGTGGAAATGCCCTATTGCCCACTCCACAACAATTCCATGATGAAATAATCATAAAAACTTGCTTATAGAAAAAGAAACACCCAAAGGCACTTACAGGACCAAAGGTTTCTCCTCTTTAACGGTTTCCTACTCCATCAAGCTGTCCAAACTCCTTTCGCTTCCATTCCTTTGCTCCAGCTTACGTTTCAGATCATCAATCGTTATGCTGTGGTGTACTAGTTCACATTGACGAGTGTGTGTGACCACTAGAGAGCTATCTTCTATACTCGCTTCTAAAGAAGTTAGGTTCTTGTTTAGTGGTTGAGAGGTCACTTTCTCTCCCAATCCATTGCCATAATCAATTTCTAGATTAGTTTCAATGATTTGGGCCTTTGATGATATTATATCCCCACTTACTAAAAGATGTGTATGTTGGTTAATCTTCTTTTAGCTTGCTTTAGCCTTTGTTACATGGGCTTCAGTTTCAATATTTTTCATTTGACTCACCTTTGGGCTAAGTCATTACCCCCTCACTAATAGGCTTTGTAATTTCCTTTCCTTAGGTTATATACCCAGCCTTCACTTTAACTTCTTCCTTATTATTAGCTTTCCATTTAGTAGATGTACCCATCTCTATATGCTGCTAACCATCTCTTCTATCCTCACGAATCACAAGAGATTTTGGAGTGAAATCAGCTAAACCTTCCTCTTCCTCTTCCCAGTTTGTTATGACAACAAATATTGATTGGTGCATCCTACCCCCTTCTTTCTACCCACTTTCAAAACATTAAAGCCCCACATGCAACAAAGGTTCTCTTTCAAGTGAAAAGTTGGAGTCTTGGACCTAGCACAATAATAATTAAGGCATTGTTCCATGGTCTATAGCTCTCATTAAACTCCTCCACTATGCTAGGCAACCTAGGGTGTATTTCCATTAGGTCTTTTTATTTCGTTTAAAGGTTTGGTAGATCTCATGTTTGGTCCAACATATCCGAAATGAGTAGGTCTTCATCCTTCTTGGGTTTCCATGGGTGACCCCATTAAAATCCCTTTAGAGCCCAGAAACAAATATATGTATAAAGATTGATGGGTTTCAACCCTTTTGTGGTAGAGAGCCAAAGCCATCAGTTGCTTGCTCAAAACATCCCTCAGTGTCTTCCATGTTATTTGACATTAGAGCATCCTCTTTGGCTTCCTTCTTAGATTTCTTAGAGATAACTATAGGTATTCCAATCTTTGGGACCCTATTTGGTGGAACTTCCCGGTGGCAAGGATCACCCATCAAAGTTTGGTTTGTGGCATAGCTCCCAAGAGAGAGAAAAGCTCAGAACTCAGTCTATATAGTCAAAATTTTTAAACACACAATCAACGTAACTCATTTTAATGGTGGTAGCATTTTAGAGCTCTTTTTAAATCATGATTGGTATTTTCTCTCACAAAATTTGTTTAAAGTGCCAATAGCACTTTCTAGAAAATATAAATGGTATTTTTGCACTTTTACCCTTGACAAAATAGTGTGGGGCCACTTAGGAGTTTTTTGTAAGGAAAATTGAGAATAAATCCCCCATTGCCAAATTAATTACAGAATATAACTTTTCATAATATGCAATTGAGGTTTCATATTATGTAACTGACATCTCCACAATATATAACTGATGTTCCACCCTATCAAGTAAGCTTCAACAAAAGTGCAAAATATCCAATATTCAAATGTAACTGACATTTCACAATATACAATTGACTTTCTATAGTATGCAAGTAATATTTCACAAACTTTAAAATTAATTAGGTCCTATTTTAAAATTAATATGACAATAAAGGATTTATCCCTAATTCTCCCTTTTTAAAATCATCATTTAAAACATAGTGCCATTTAACGTTGCATATACCATTTAACGTTGGTGGCACTATTTAGATAAGTTCATTCTAAAAAAATAGTTTATAATATTAGATGCACATTTAAAAAAAATTTAAATATATTTACACCTTAATTTTTATACAAGTTTATGACTACCTTTACAACCAAGCAGATATAAAGTACAAAGTGACATAGGGTAGATTTGATAAAAGATAGTTCACCGGCAAAAAAAAACGGGGGGATTTGATAAAAGATAGTGGAAATTTTTAGCCAAGACCCTTTTACCTTCAAGGCTCCCTCCCCTCACCCCGTTTCCATTAAAATCCCTCTCCCTCCGAGGAACCAAACAGATCCCGGAGATTTGACCCCAGAATCGCCAGTGACTAGGAAATAGAAAAACAAGAGCTCAAAAGGAAACCTGGCGAAGATCACGATCGAAGCTGTGAGTTGAAGAGCTGAGAAGTAATACGGTGGATTGAATCCCAGATAGGCGGCTAGGGTTTAGAGATACGAGAGCTCTCCTCCTAACGAAATTGAGTGCTCAAATTGCCCCACCCCAATCAATCTACAATTCTGTATACAGGTGAGATCAGATCATATGATTGAAAGGCTCAATGCATTTTGTTCTTTCGTTTATGTTGTGATCATTCATTTTGAGCTGCCAAGTTAATTTTGGTTCAGCCACTCATTTAAAGAATCAAACTATGCAGTATCAATCCCAATACTCTATCTGATCAATTTTTCCGTAGTCACACTTTTGCAAGTAATAATAACATTCAACTATCATTTCTCACCTTCATCTTATCTTCTTCCTAATAGTGTTGAATGCCATTCGATTGCTGGAAACTCAGTCCTGGTGAAAATGTTGTGTTCAAGGCTAATTAAGAGATCCAAGCTCTCACTGTATCTTAAGAATTTGCTGCAATTTTCTCCTGAATCCAGGTTATACAACACTATTCAGAGATAGGTTTTATGTACTTTCGTTTTCATTCCTTGATTGCTTATAAAAAATATGTGGAGAAATCTTCTGAAGCTTTTTTAATTAAAACTCAGACACGTGTTCTTTTGCAAATGAGGAGATGCCCTTATGCCTCTCCAACTGATGCATAAATTTCTGCTGCGCCGGAGTTTATTTATTAAATACTAGAGAACTATATTTAACTTCTTTCTATTGATTTTTCCCTCTCCCCTCTCTTCTCCTTTTGACCAAACAAGTGAAAGGAGTTTGCTTTCTTTTGATGTGAATCCTTTTGATAACCTTGTTTTTGATTCAGGTGCCTTTTTACTGTTACAGAAGGGTCAAGCAAGACGTTCACTAATTCTATTAATGGATTCCAGCAGAATTCATCTTGTGAAATATGGCGCTCAAATTTTCAGAGGCAATTTAGTACGAGGTCTCTATATCAGAGTTACAGTTCTTCAGCTTTTGCAGCAAAGAATGGTGGCAGGTCATGTGCTCTGCCTGGTTTTCGACAGTTCTCATCCTCTCATGTGTCTAGAGAACAGAAATCACGAAAGATGTTCATATACTTAAGTGCTTTGGTTGTTGCAATGGTTGGAGGTAGCTATGCTGCAGTCCCCTTATACAGGAGATTTTGTCAAGCGACTGGCTATGGAGGCACTATTCAGCGGCGTGAGGTTTGATTAAGTTTCTTTTCAAAATTAGTGTCAGTTTTACTTCTTTCTGCTGACTACTTCATTTTAATTTTATTCAGACTGTTGAAGAGAAAATTGCTCGACATGATAGAGATAATACAGTTGCTACAAGGTATTATCATGACTTCTAGAGGTGGTTATTCTTGTTCCTCTGTTTGTTGTTCAAGTTCCAACAATCTTTATCATTTTGACATATTATTAATATTGTGTACTTGCTCATATAATGGAGTCCCGTTTCAATTTCTTTATGGTCCTCATTTCTTCCTTTATGTTGGGAAATTGTTGTGCACTGGACCCACCCTTTGTTTTCTAATCTCTAGATAAAAGTGAAAGTAAAAAAAAGAAACAAAAGATTTACTGGAAAGTATATTATTTCGCTTTATGCTTTACTCAAAGAGAACTTTACGCAAGGGCCATTTAAATTGGGAATTATATTTCTCTTTTGGGTCTATTATGGTTTTTAACAATTGATACGTCAAAGGGGTGATAAGTGATGATCTAGTGTCAACTACCTAGGAGTTATTCCTCTGGCTTTTATTCATCTTAAACTATCCATATGAAGTCTGCTTACGGTATATTATTCAATATACCTCAAGTAGAATTTAGTTTTATGATATCTGACTTTTTTCATGTGTTAAGATGGTTTAATGAGTTGCAATATATATCTTCTAGGGAAATTGCGGTGCAGTTCAATGCTGATGTTGCTGATGGTATGCCATGGAAGTTTACTCCTACTCAGAGAGAGGTTTTTCTTTCATTACATCCTGGAACTTCTACCTAATATCTGCATATCCAATTCAAAGTAGTATATGATATGAGTTGTTAAAATTTTCTGTTATAACTTGAAAATCTTGAACTCATTCCTGCTAGTCCTTGAAGTAGTAACACTGGCAGCACAATATTATTATTATTTTTTTTGGGGGGGGGGGGTAGGGAAGCTAATTGTCTATGGAACGCCTGAGATTTTATAAAAAAGGGTTGTCAAAATTCAATCATATGGGAATCAAATGTGTCTCAATTTTTGTTGTACCTTCTACAGTTTGAATCCTTCACGTTGGCCTCTTGTCATCTTATCAGAAGTTAACTAAAATCGAACTGATACCAACTGTACAATGAATTCCTGAGGAACCTATAACAACACCCCCAACAAAAAAGAAGAAAGAAAAAGAAAATGGAAAAAACAGAGGGAGAGACAAGAGAGAAAAGTTAAAATTTTAATGTATCCATTCATTTATTCTCTCAGGTTAGGGTCAAGCCTGGAGAAAGTGCTCTTGCATTTTATACTGCTGAAAACAAAAGCTCGACTCCAATTGTTGGTGTTTCTACATATAATGTTACTCCTATGAAGGTATTCATGAATACTCTCTTTATTTTGTGAAGGCAAAATTTTTGTAGTTAGATCTGCATCTCTTAGCTGAATGGTAGTCTTCTCTCTCTTTAGTATGAAAGATGCTCCATTACCTTTGTAGCCTTATTTTATTTTTCTTGATGATGTTTGCCCACCGAACTTCGTTTTAAGAACCTTGTAGTTTTCAAGCCTGGTCAGATGTCTTCTGTGATTTTCTTCTCTCTGGGTGTTCTCATTCTTCCAAACTAATGGGGAATCTTATCTTAATATAATTGGTTTAATTTTCTTTTCATTTAAGGTAACTAGTATAATTTTCTTATTTATTCTCTACTTCCGCACTTCCCCATAATAATCATGGAAGAAAAACGGGAAATTATGTATTTTCTTTTAATCCAGGCTGCAGTTTACTTCAATAAAATACAGTGTTTTTGCTTTGAGGAGCAGCGACTTCTTCCCGGAGAGCAGATTGACATGCCTGTGAGTGTTGCCAGACTGAAATTTAGTTTTAAAATGTTGATCATACTTTTTTATATTATACTGCTTTTATTGTAGGTATTCTTTTATATTGACCCTGAGTTTGAGTCAGATCCTAGAATGGATGGTATCAACAACATCATATTATCCTACACTTTCTTCAAACTCTCGGAAGAATAAGAGCAGCTCAAAGAAATTGTTGCATGAAATTACAGTAACAGATCCAGTCAAAAGGTTAAACGATGCTAAGCACATTTATAACGTTTAAACTATGGAAGGCTTTCTTGTCTTGTTTTTGGTTCATGGCCATTTTTTTAAATTTGATTTCAATAATAACAAAACATGCTTAGAGGTTAGAGCATAGCTACAGTACTTGTATGCTGTGATGGAAAAGAAGAGTGTAATTTTTTTTAGCACAAGAAGTTCATCCACGGAATTGGCAATTATCACGTCCTAATTCCCCCGCCCGCTGCTGATTATATACAGGCATTAGTAATTTTTATTGTCCCTATTGGTTTGTTTTCCTCAAAATCCTCATAATTCTCTTACTATCTCTTGTCTTTAATTTAAGAGTCAATTGACTTTTTTTTAGAAGATTAAAGAAATCAAAAGGCTGTTTTAAAATATTTATTTAATACTACATATGATCCTAAATATAAAATCAAGTTGATATATATTTATTTAATTTTTTTACCAGTACACAATTTGCTCCTTTATTTCAGATTATTTAAAAGACCATATTTTTTTGAAAAGTTGAAATTATTTAAAATTCCAACTGAAAAATATAAAAAAGTTTGTATACTTGAAAAACAAAATTTATGTTTTTTAAAATGTCTATTAATGAAGAACAATATTAAAATACATGTCATTCATTTATAAATATAGTTTAACAATTTATTAAACTTATCTATAATTTTTAATGACAGAGTAAGTACTGTTCCATTTGTAGGGTGATCATCTTTTGATAAATGATCAACAATATCAATATAACTACGTGTATTGTTACATGCCGCCTCTAAGAAAATAACTTTAGATATAACATTACTATCACTATGTTATAATCCTTTTTTTTTTTTACATGGCTAAAAAAAAGTTCTTTTTTTTTTTACAACTATATCATAGTTCTTTACCTATTAAATAAATTTACTTCATTTTCAATTTCCCCGATTACTTCATTTTACTTTTTCTTATTTTTCATTTAATATATAGTTCACATGGTTATTTATTTGGTTCATACCAATTTTTAATTAGCCTTATTGCATTTAGTTTTGGGATGTTTTAATTGCATAAATTTAAAAATTCAAATCACCTTAAAACCAATTAACCAACTTATATTTATAGATACATGGCTCCTCATTTAAATCATTTCAAGTTACACAATTCAATTTTAAGGGTATGAAGTTATAAATTTTTTTGTTAAACTCAACAAAACGCTGTTAAATTTTTGAACATTTGGAAAAAATATTTAAAATACAAAAATCATAAAATTTATTCAAGCAAATAAAAAATAATGCAATGTTAGATGTTGGGAGAAAAGCTTTTTTGAAACTGTCACTAACTCCCTTACCCTAAAAAAGAGATCAACCAAAAAGGTTAGTTTTTACTGAATTAAAACAACTTAAAACCTTGTTTTGATAAAGAAGTTGATCAACTCTTTTGAAAACATTGCCTTTGCAATTATGCTATAATCCCTGCAAAAATCATTTTTTTAATTTGTTCATATGATTTTTTGTAATACTTAGAAACAAGTAAAGAATATATAGACAATTAGTATTATTTAAATGAAGAACAATAGATACTCTTCAAAAGAATTTAAGTTTATGCATTTACTATCCGAAAATTAAACAATGGTTTCAAAAGATATCAAATGGTAAATTTGCACATTTTAACTAACTAAAGTTCGGTAGTCATTTTGTCATTGTTAAAAGATCACAAATTTCATTATACATCACATTCATATCAATAATCATTTGAAGAGAGAAAAGAGACTAAAAGAGAAATTATCTCAAGTGTTATATAATAATGTCTTATAATGTGTGAGGATTTTATTATATAAATAAATTAGAAGAAAAAGTTCTGCAAATCTATATTGAGGAGAGTGTTTAATGTAATTATGGATAATTCCATATAAAAAATTTAGTGCAAATATAGTTTAAAAATTTAATATAGTTAAATGGATATTCTTATACCATCCAATGCAAATGATATATTTTATAAAAGCATCATTGGCAAAAATATGTGATGGATTACGCAACCACCCAATTAAACCAATTAAATTTGCTCAAATTAGTTAAAACATAACAAATATATATTTTGCTATTTTTGATAGGTGCTTTTGTAGCCAAATATGATTAGTGCACTTGTAGGCAAAACAAAAAAAACGTTTACTCGTTTATTTATTAGATAATGGATGGGTAATAATGGTTAAAAATAATAATTAAGAATACACATTATAATCAATAAAAAGGAAGTTGTCACCCATACCATAAACAACCAATGGAAATGAAATTACTTTGAAAAATGAAAACTCATTAATGACGTATTTAAAAATATTATTAATTGTGTAATCAAATGAGGTGGATCAATTGTTTTAATTAAAAATGCTAGATTGGATGATTACAAGAACCAATCATTATTGAGTTACAAGTTTTAGTTATATATATTTGATTGATTGATATTTGATATTTGGTTGATTTGATAATTGATTGATTGATATTTGATATTTGATGATATTTGATTTGATGATTTATTTGATTATTTGATTGATTGATTGAAATTTAACTCAGATAAAAAATTGGGGTTCAAATATTTTGGGTTAATGATTTTGAAGGTGTTTAAAATTTGAAATTCACTATCAAATAAACCAATCATAATTAAACAATCACCCAATTAAACCAAATAAATTTGCTCAAATTAGTTAAAACAAAACAAATATATATTATGCTATTTTTGATAGGTGCTCTTGTAGCCAAATATGATTGGTACACTTGTAGGCAAAACAAAAAAACATTTACTCTTTTATTTATTAGATAATGGATGAGTAATAATGGTTAAAAAATTAATTTAAAAATACACATAATAGTCAATAGAAAGGAATTTGTCATCCATAAACAACCAATGGAAATGAAACTACCTTAAAAAATGAAAACTCATTAATGACGTATTTAAAAATATTATTAATTATGTAACTAAATGAGGTGGACCAATTGTTTTAATTAAAAATGCTAGATTGGATGATTACAAGGACCAATCACTGTTGAGTCACAAGTTTTAGTTATATATATATATATATATATTTAATATTTGATTGATTGATTGATGATATTTGATTGATTTCTAACTTCTATATTCGAAAAGAAAAACCTTTTAAGTTTTTGGCATATCCATGAGACATGATTAGTACTCCCCTTTTTTTCACGGACAAAAGTAGTACTCTTCAATGAACAAAAAATCGGACCGGTGAATCGGTTCATAGTCCAATCTGGTTCAGCAGTTGAGCCGGAGGTGAGTTGACCGGATCAACCGATCAACTCGCTTAAAACCCAAGTTGACCAGGTTATATTTTTATTATGTAAATCAGCTTAAACGACGTCGTTTTGATTTTTTTTAAAAAAAATTCAAATTATTCTTGTGTGAAACGCTGCACTCTCACCTTCTTTTTCAAGCGTAGAGAGAGAAAGAGATGTTGTGGAGATATGATGTGAAGGGATTGACATTTAATGCTTGTGGAGATATGATGTGAAGGGATTGACATTTAAGGCAACATTTAATGCTTTCTTTATCTATTTTCGATACATTTCCTCTTTTATTTCTTCACTTTTTTATCTTACAATTTTTTCCCCTTATATATAACACAATATATACAATAATTACTATAAAATTGTAAATAAAATATAATGGATCAGAAATTTTTCATAACAAATTAGCAATATATATATTAAAAGTTTTAATATAAAAAATATTAACTCATCTGTATTATTCATTTATATTTGAACATTTTGACCATAACATTAGTCCTTTTAATACTTTATAGTAATATTTATCTTCCTTTTTTACATTAACATTATGTTCATCACTTATTTTTATATGGTCGGTTTGACCCCGAGTTAACTCTGATATGACCCATTAACCTTTGAACCACTATCTCGATCGGTTTAATGCCCGATCTAATTTTTTGAACCTTAGTACTCTTAGTAATTTTTTGGATTATCTATGGGTATCCAATGCTACTAGCAACTTACTATTCCAAAAGGTTCCTAATTGTTATGAAATTAAAGAAAGAAGAGTAAAAAAAATTAAATGAACAAGAAACTCACTATATGAAGTAAGTAGAACATATATGCATAGCTTTACGTTATTAAAGTAAATCAATTCCATGATTGCAGAAAATAATATAGGGATATAAAATATAATGGGGGGATTACGGGGAGATATATATATCCACATAATATTCACAACACTAACATTTGGATTACTATGACTAAAGGTGTGCCTTATTAAAAACTTCAATTAAAAAAAATATAGTGGGACAAAAACCTAATAGAAGAAAAGGAATACAATGTTTATAGATACATTTCTTTATGTGCTTCATTAAAAATCAACCCTAGAAAAATCCAGTTGGACAAAACCTAAATAAAGGAAAAGAGTACATATATTGACTCCCCCTCTTGACAATATACTTCAAACCTAGATTTCATTCATGACATAGTTCATTAAGATCCTATTATTGCCATATGTCTGGTACCTGAGTCTCTTCCACGATTACAACATTCTTTTTCGGAGATGATAACACCTCAAAAAATGTATCTTCTAGAGCAATCAAGTTTTCTTGATTATTTTTGACTTGAACATTTATATATTTTTTTTTCCTTTTCTCTTTGTAAGAATTTTATCTTTCAACTTGAAAACATTGCTTATGCGAAAGAGAGACATTCAAGCAAGCAAGTAAGCAAAAGATCATACACTACTGGGCTTCAACCAAAAAAAAAAGAAAAATTCAAACAATGGAGGCATCTTTCTTCCAAGCTGGGTGGCTAGAGAAAGGCGATTAGAGAAAGGGGAAGGTGGGTAGAACACTGGTCGCTCTCTCCCCTTGCTTCCAAACCGGGCGGTCAAGACGATTTGCCGGTGCTTGAGCATCTACCTTCTCCAACGTTTCTCTTCTTTTCGCTCTTCCCTTTCATTCTCGCCTGATGGCTGTCAGCTTCCGCATTTGGCCTCTAGTTTTTCCCCATTACTAAAGGCAATTGTGTCTTTTTCACGCCCAAACTGTAAAGGGTAAAGTTGGGGTCAAAATCCCTCGTTGGAGAATTAATTGCAAAATCAGAGCTGTTCAGCTGCATATGTAAAAGTTTACTTGTACATCTGAAAATTTAATTGCATATTGTAAAAGCTTAATTGTATCTGTGTGAAAGGTTCTATTTTACAATTAATTTCTCAATAGACGATTTTTCCCAATAAAATTAAAATTGGAGTTGCTCAATTGCACATGTGAAAGTTCAGTTATACATATGGAAGCTTAATTGCATATTATATATTATGGAAGCTTAATTGTATCTGTGTAGAAGGTCCTATTTTACAATTAATTTATTTTTCCCAATTTTCTGTAATAAATTATGGGGATTTCCCCCAATTTTCTCATGTTTTTATTGGAATATTTAAAATCAAACGGATAATTTTTGTACTGTAATCTATTACAAAAGTAATAACACGTGTTAGCCGCAAAATACAGTCAACAAAACGTGTCACATAAGAGATAATCGCTATGACACGTGGCCTCCCAGCTGTGTGTACCGTGGGCAAAGCACTAGATAGATTCCACAAAATGGCAAATCTTAGATCCGTACTCACCAAGTACAAAATATGAAAGAAAGGACGTAGTTTAGTATTTTTAAATTAAAATGTTTTATAAATAAATTAAATTCATAAAAATTATACGGCTTAATCATGTTGCATAATTGCGTTAAATATGTACTTATATAGTTTTAACTTACTTGAATTGTATTCAATCTAGATTTAGATTCATACAGATTTTGCTATTTGGGCTATATAAAACTTTCAAATTGATGTATATATAATTGTTAACATTTTATAAATATTATTTAGTTTCTATGAAATTTGACAGTCTAATTTATTATACATATAAATATCAATAATAAATAAAATTAAATACATATATTACACAATATTGATAAAAAAAATAATAAACGTTATAAATTAAACTTATATAAATTATGAAAATTTAATTACAAAAGTTAAAATCATAATCACATATTTAATACTAATTATTAAATAAAATCAACTAATAATGCATTACCTTCTATACTTAATATAAGAATTAATTTAGGATGAGACTTGATTTAAAATATAAAATATTAATTTATTTATCTTTTATATTTATTATTTTTTTAAAATTAATTTATCTAACTTATAAGTTGATATATATAATTTAATTTTATATAA
>QFDD01005919.1:0-14906 GCA_006871305.1 Vachellia collinsii | reverse complement strand
TCTTCTGATAGTGGGAAACCGAAACGGGGGTTTCATCGAAGTCCCTACCCTACTCCTCTATTACTCATAGGCTTCGCCTTTTTCTGCTGTAAGCAACTCAACCCACCTCCCTCTTCATCTCTGTTCACACCGCCCTCACTGGTTACAAGGTGAGGAACCAGTATCACACAATCTGCACAACTCTTCATGTTTTGATTTGATTCTCCTCTTATTACTAAAAAGGTAAGTGTAACTTGTAAGCACGCATGGTGATCCCCTTTCACATCAGGCCAAATAAAAAGTCTTAGGCTTGAGCTTCAGCTATTCACTTTGCTTGCAATCAAATCAGTTTAAATGGGCGTTTGTCTCTCTGAGTCTCATCATTTCACCCCCCACTTCGGTTGATCGGTTCCATTAAGCTAACTTTAATTTTCAGTATAAACATATATTTTGGAAGATGGAATCTGGTTGTTACTGGGATATGTTATGATAAACTTAAGTAAACAAAATTGAGACTTGTAGACACACACACACATCTATTTTTGCATTGATAGAATGATACCATTTGTAAATATTACATTTATTTATTATGTTGAAGATTTATTAAAATTACATTTAATAAAATAATTTTATTATTTTATGGCTTGCTGCTATGTTTTATCTTGATGGTGTTAAAGAATTATTATTATAATATTAATTTCATGTTTGCTAAATTGTTGGATTATTAGGTTGTGTTTGTTGATTAATTAGATTATAACATTTTTTATGTATTTTGGATTATTTTAATTGATTTTTGTGATTTATGACTTATTTAGATTTAGGCTTGTTTTTGATATAGGCCTATTAGCCTAATTGTGTAGCTTAGTTAGAAAACACGTTTTTTAACAGGCTTGGCCTGGCCTCATACAAGTCAGACACAGGCTTGAAGAAAATGCTTGTAACATGCCATATGCCAAGCACAGACCAAAATCACACAAAATAGGCTTGATCTATATAGGGTGAAGTCTAGCCTGGCCTGTTTCCACCCACACCTCATTCCTTACCCACAGTTCTCACCCTCGAGCCATCAACCCAAGCAGTCTCTACTCTGTCAGACTCTCAGGTCTTCATCGTCCCTATCTATTACACTTCTTCTTTTGTCCGTGCTTCATATATGTTTTCTATGGTTTCAAAGTATAATATTGCATCTAAAGTAGGTAGGATCGAAAATCCTTAACCTGACTGCTTTTTGCATCTAAAGAGGAAACATGAATGCTCTGTAATCCATTTTCCATGTGATTTTATGAATTAAAATCAAGCTTGTGGTCATAAACTCCATCTCCCTGTTGTTCCCGTGGTGAATTTGTTATAAAAAATGTTTTCTTGGTAGTGTGATACCTATAAACAATTATTAGTTCTTTAGCAACTTTGGGTGTGGAAATTTGACTCCCCTGACTGCCGATTTAAATTTAACCTGCCCAGAGTATATGGCTGTGCTGGTGGTTCTGAGGTGTAAGATTAATATTTTTTTCATATATAGGACCATCTTGAGGGTTTGGAATTGGTTCTTGTCCTCTGATCATATCTATATGCAATTATACTTTTAGTGAGGAGCATGTAAAAAATTTGACGTGTAAATGTGATATAATGGCAGAATTGAGTGTAAACTCCTTAAAACATTACATGTTGGAGCCCCATCTATCTCCTTCAATTCATGGTTTCTCCCAGCACAGAGCAGTCAACTGCGGACGGAGAAAGTGTGGATTTTGCCTGAAATGGTATTAAACCCTTAAAGGTAATTTTTTTTAAGTAAAATTTTCCTCTTGTTATTTTGTATCTGATCGTTTTGTGCTATCCTGGTGTCTTTGATTACATTTGTGTGTAGAGAATTGCAAAAAGTATTCACTTTAGCTGCTTGCCGACTGATCCATCTCCAACTTCTCTCTGAGCAAAGGAAGAATAGATTCATGCATCGTCATCTCCAAATCAGACCAACCCCTATTCACAAGCCTGCTTTCATGTGGGTGGCTATCAGACAGAAATCTGGTGGTGGTAGAAGACCTAAAAAGAAAATCTACCACAGGGTACCTGAACTTGACAGGGTCATGGGATTACAGAAGAAGCCATCCCTGATTCTACAGTTGAAGTCCATTATCCAATCCCAAAAAAATAAATCCATCCTTCTACGTGACCTTGAAAAGCATGTAGGGTTTGTGCAGAAATGGAATTTTATGGCCATCATTGAGAGATACCCCTCCATTTTCCGTGCTGGTGGTGGTAACAGAGAACCTCCTTTTGTTTGTCTCACTGAAAAGGCCAGAAAGATTGCCACTGGAGAAGCCGAGGCCAGGGCTTTAATGGAACCAATTTTGGTGAACAACCTGAGGAAGTTGTTAATGTTATCCGTTGAGTGCTGTGTCCCACTTGAAACCATTGAATTTGCTGGATCAGAATTGGGTTTGCCGCATGATTTCAAGACCTCCTTGATTCCCAAATATCCTCATTTCTTTTCTGTGAGAGAAGTCAATGGGAGAGCTTGTCTTGTATTGGAAAATTGGGATTCTTCATTAGCTGTCACTTCCAGGGAGACTAGGTTAGCTCAAGAAGGAATTTTGAAGCCTGCTGGATATCA
This sequence comes from Vachellia collinsii, assembly GCA_006871305.1. Classification (NCBI taxonomy): domain Eukaryota; kingdom Viridiplantae; phylum Streptophyta; class Magnoliopsida; order Fabales; family Fabaceae; genus Vachellia; species Vachellia collinsii. The sequence goes on along the minus strand of QFDD01005919.1, from coordinate 12,316 downwards.
AAAGAAGGTAAATATATTAAAAGATGGAAACTATTTAGGTCCATATGCATTTAGAGTGAATTTTCCGGCTGGTTTTAGACCAAACGTTGGTTATCTTGAGCAACTTGAGAAGTGGCAGAAAATGGATTTTCCTTCTCCCTATTTGAATGCAAGAAGATTTGGTGTTGCTGATCCTAAAGCTCGCAAACGAGTTGTGGCAGTTCTACACGAGCTTCTGAGTTTGACCATGGAGAAGAGGATGACATCTACACAGCTGGATGCATTTCATTCAGAGTGTCTTTTACCATCTAAGTTATTGCTTTGCTTGATAAAGCATCAGGGGATCTTTTACCTCACTAATAAAGGTGTAAGAAGTACAGTGTTTCTCAAAGAAGCTTACCATGGTTCTGGCTTGATAGATAAGTGTCCTTTGCTGCAATTTAATGATAAATTTGTGGCACTTAGTGGTAGAGGTAATATTGATCTTTGTAACACCAAGAATTCTTTGCATACTGCTGTTTAGTTGGACCAGTTTACAAAAAGATCACGAAATTCAACCTGTAATTGTATACAGTACTTGGGCATATCTTTCATCAATAGAATGTGCTTTAAAAAAAACTGCGATAGCTCATTTGCCTGATAATTTCTGATGCACAAAGTCATTGGAAGTATTGGTTAGAACAGTTAAAAAAGGGAAAAGAAAAGAATCTCTTGGTCAGAAAAAAAAAGCTGTCAATCATTCTTAAATCAGGCAATTCGGATTGTTATTACTTGGCAAGCTTCATGAACAATGTGATTCACCAAAACGTTATCACATCAGTTTCTGACCCTTACAATAGTCCGGATTCATTTAATTGACAATTTGCACAGCAAAGTCAATCCATGTGCTACTAGATGATTCATCATTTGTTTTTTGAAGATTTTATTTAATTCGTAAATCATTTGCCGTTGAAGTGTCTACAAGACATGGGCTGACAATGTTCACGATAAAAATTATTCTTTGAATGCTCTATAAAGTTTATTAACCGGACTTCCCTGTTTGGGAAGTTATTTTGGCACTGGATGTAGACACAGCCCATTTCAGGCCCTGTCCTAGCATTTCTTTCTCAAGATTATATGTGCATACCGTCTCTCTTGTGGAAAAGAGAAAACAGCATATTGGTATTATTATCATAGGGATGGTTAAATTATTATTTAATGCTGCAGTACGAGTTCTTCAATGTTCTTTTGTAACCATGCAGCTGAGATCCTTTGATGGATGGTGCAGAAATATTATTTATGGAGGATCGTTTTGCATGGTCTCCAAATCATCACTTGTATGGATTACACGTGCATAGTTCGTTAGCGAAGAAATTAATGGTACTTACTTGGGATCTTTAAAAAAAAAAAAATTGCATGTGGCGATTAAGAACAATAAACAGAGAATATAGCGTTACAGTAACCCTGCGAATTTGATAACGGTGAGAAACTATGCCTAGGCCTTAATTTTCTTATGTAGACAGACCAATTGAGTGTTACTTCTAAAGAATTATACTTCTGGAGATTTCCTTTGTTCATAAAAGATGTCATATTGCATTGTTCAAATAACTTAGCTCATTCCTTATTTAATTTTTAAGTTTAGTGGGATAAGGCTTCTTGTTGTAGTTATTGTTATTACTTATTCCTTGTTGTAGCTAACTGAAATGGTGATACAATCTTTGTGAGTACACTGATGCCACTGCAATATGTATATAACGCTGTCGTTTGAAAGATATGGTCAACACTCTCGGCAGAAGAAATATATGAAGAAATACGACTTTTTCTCTTTCTGAAGTAATTCATCCGTCTGCAGAAATAGATGTAGGTGCATTTTTTGGCTCTAGTGATTGAAGGTTAGTATCCTCAAATCTATCCAGAATATTATAAAAAACATTTACTGTACAAGTGCTCAACTCTGCCAAAAGTACACGAAGTAGGAATTCCATCCTCTTAATATGTACAGGTCTGCTGGTCTGGCATTGTAAGCAGGAATCTACTCATTGAAGGGTTTCAAAAACAGTTCCCTTAATATTCCAGTTGCTTGTGATATGCGACTTTTCCATAGTTCATGTAAATTACTTAACCATACATATTTTTGCAGGGAATCCAATACTACAACAGGAATGAACAGTGAGTGCAAGTCATATTTTCATATAAAGCAGATGTGAGTTTGAGGCTTATTTATCAGTCACTATGGCATATGATAGCATTTTACAAAAGGAGACTAATTTCTGATAAAGTTCAAACCATTACTTTTCCTTTTGAGGTTGCCCAAGGAATATGATCTGTTACAACATTGATAGATTGGATTGGCTATTGCATCTATTATTGGGTTTTGGTGGATTTGTGGGCATTTAAATTCTTCCACTTCGCATCCCGTTATGATGATACTTTTAAGAATATAGGACTTTCATTTTTCGTTTTGCTTGAAATTTTGGTATAATATTATTCCAAGATCTGCAGCAACGACTGATCACCGATACAAATGAGTGTCTGTTGTTCACCTCGCTCTCACTGTCGCATAATAGTAGATGCACCCATAATGATACCTTTCGCTTCAGTGGGACAACCAAAGAATTTGCAAAATAAAAGGTAAGATCCTTAGCCAACAACTGTGGTAAGATTTTTGCCCATTGCCCAACCTGAAATCTTGCTGCGTTTGGATTTTTGTTTATCCATGAAAAATAATTTTATTAAATTGATTCAAAAAGGTTTCTTTTTTGTACTTTTAATTGCAAAAATAATTGTTAATTTTGCTGTTTAGAATGAAAGGAATCTCTGAGCAGTTTCAAATGTAGTTCTTATATGTCCTGATTTTTTTAAAATATATTGTACCATCTTAAAGGCTCTCCAGCATCACCAAATTTGCCTGCCTTCATCTCTCCAAAGTGGACCTCATATCAAATATCAATATCAAACAATGCCCAGACAGCAATATCTACTTGGGAGACTATACTTTGTCGATCGCTTGAGATCGACCATAACAAGGTACACAAATTTTGATGATTACAAATTAATATATATATATATATATATATAATGGCCGGCCTTGATACCCCTTGATTGACGCAATGAAAAATTGATGTTCAAGTGTCAATCAAGGTCTAATTAACTTTATGTCTGTGATGAAAACACTAAAACGAGCTTGTAGCTCACTCTTTATTCAAAAACTGTGTAATTGTATTTATCCCCAAAGAGACGGATGTGAATGGAGATTTATGTAGGACTTTTAGTGATGGAGAAGGCACCTATTGAACCGGATTCTTTTTTACATAACTATATCACTGAGTCAAATTCTAACATTGTTGGGGCCAATTAGGTTGATACTTCTAACATTCACATGAAGCTGAAACTTGGGGTCTCGGGTTTAAGTAACCAAAATCCTTTCACTAGCACCAACTCCTTGTAGAAACGGTTGAAATGGATTTTGGCAACCTACTACAAAAAAAACATCATATTTCTGACGGAATTAGCCACATAATTTTTCCGTGGTTAATTTCGTCGGAAAAATTTTCGATGGAAATTTCCTTGGTAAAATTTATCACGGAAAAATATTCCGTGGCAAATTTAATTATTATTTATTAATCATTATAATTATAATTTTTATTAATTAATTATTAATTTCAATTTTAAATTTGTTATTTATTATTTACTATTTAATCTTAATTAATATATTAATTAAAATCAATATTGAATATGAAAATATTAGAAATAATATTTATTTTATTTTTAATAATTTTTATTAATTAATTATTAATTTCAATTTCAAATTTTTTATTTATTATTCTTATTTATTTTATTATTATTTACTATTAGATCTTAATTAATATATTAATTAAAATCAATATTAAATATAAAAATATTAGAAATAATATTTATTTTATTTGTAATAATTTTATATTAAAATTAATACTTTTCAAAATAATAAAAATTATCAAATTAATAATCATATAAATATTATGGATAAATAATTTATTATGCAGTATAATATTATATATATTTAAGTATGCGTTCAGAAGGCACAAGGTTGTTGCAGCTTAACTGGCAAGGGATCACGTGCATGCACGGGTGGTCGGGGGTTTGAATCCTGAAGGAGGTAAAATTGAGAATTTATCAGGTGACGACACGTGGCTACTGCAGGAGGTGACACGTGGCGGGCCCGGGTTTGAGGTGTCAGCTACCGGAGGTGACGCTTGGCATTATTATTTATTAAAAAAAAATTTGCCACGGAATGAGTTTTCGTCGAAATTCGTTCTGTCACAAATTTCATCGTCACAAATCCGTCTCAAATTTCTGACGGAATATTTTGTGTAATGGTTGAAGTGTGCCTTGTGAGGCTTGCAAGAATATTAGAATAGGATGAAAGGCAGAGGGAGCCCACTCCACTAGCTCTACAGTGGTAAATACTTTTCAGTGATGAAGAAGACAATTATTGAAAGGGATAGGGGTGGTGGATGGGTTTGGCTTTAAAGTATAATAGTAGGGATGGTGGTCATCATAAAGGTCAGAGTCAGGGCATGAAAATCAGAAAGATCTGCAACTAAAAGACACTTGTGTTGTGTGTGTATTTGGAGTGACGTGTGTTTTGTTTTGTGTGTGATGAGATGATGCCTTAAAATTAAATTGTCACACACTTTCCTGAATCACATGCATATCAGTGTCTCTCTCAGTTGGCACTATCAATCAAACCAATTGCCTCCATCTCACTACTTCTGCGGTGTCCCTTTGCTTCCCCTTATTCATATTCCAACCCACCCACACCACACCGACTTGCTACCCTTTTCCCTTGTTCCTGTCTTCTAAGGTACCTTGTCTTTATTCCCACTCTCTCTCTCTCTCTGCGCGCTCAAGATTCAATAACAACTTAATTGATTTATAGAATTTTGCATAATTTCATTTTTGTCCTTTAATACTGAATAAAATTATAAAATTTCATGGGACATATCGGAAATTAGGTGGCTTTTTTTATTAATAAATATACCTATCTTTTTAAGATAGGTAATAATGTTTAAGGCACAATCGAATACTAAATGTAGGCATATCTATTGGTAAGGATTTGAACTTTAGTTAATCATGTTGTAAGGGACTAAACCCAACCCTTCCCATGATGATAAAAGGATATTTGTGTAATTGAAATGGCTGGATGCAAGTGAGTCATTAATTTTAGGGAGAAGATTAAATATGCAATTTCCTTTTGTTCAAAAGAAAATATGGGAACATGCTAGAGGACATAGCAAATTAATGGGGTGTGATTAGGTATGAGTTGGGTGGGGCATGATATCTGAGAAAACATGAACAAAGAAAAATAATGGTGCACATGGAGGAGAAGAGAGTAGTGATATGGCCACAGTTAGGATGATGACAAAACAAGGAAGGGAGGTGGGCACAATTCTAAGAGGTGTGGAGTCACTATCTGTTATTATTCCCAACAATACTATTATTTATTTATACACATCAACCTCAAACACTCACGTCTCATTATTAAATACACACACATGGCCCTCCCTTCATAATCAAATTGTTAGGTTTCCCACTTGATATTGCTCATTTATCAGCATATGTCTTTGTGGACTATTCTACTCTCTCTCTAACCCCACACTCCCAAAGCCAATTGACTCATCATTCAATTCACTCTTGCTCTTCTTCCTTCCCTATATAATTCAATTGGGCCCCCTTTTGTTTTGTCACTTTTAACAGCCTCCATCATCTTCCCTTTTTGGTTGCTTCATTATTATTATTTTTATTACTTACATCTAATCTATCAACTCCCATGTGGGCTCCTCCTCCTCCTCCATTATCTTCATATATTCATGGGTCGCTCATATTGTTTGCTCTATGCAAAATTTTAACATTAAATCAATTGTATATGTTAAATATGAATCATTCTCCAATTATACATATAGGCCTTCTTAATTAAAGGGTAGAGTAAAATATAGAGTTTTGCAAGAATTAAGTGAACTTGTTAAATAATGGTACTTTTTGGAATCAATACAATAGAGAGAACCGCAACAAAGAAAGGGATGATGGATCCTCACATGGCATTGCCATTTTAATAACATAATAATTGTGGTCCTTAATTTAATTGATAACTGAAAGGCCTGAATTGAACCAACAAATGAACATGACAGAGATATGATATGATTACATTTGGATGTAATCTTTGTGATCTTTCCAATATTGATCCCTCCACAAATCTTATATAGTAGTATAATATAAAGCATCCGATCGAACACCGAGTAGACGTACAGGCATGTTCACACACACACACACACATATTGGAAGTGAAGCAGACACACAGTAATAGTTTCTCTGAAAAGAAAATAAAAACACATGATGTTTAATTTCAACTGAAGCAACAGTAAATCCAGAGATTATGATGCTTTATGTATATGTGAAGGGGCTATTCACTTTCTGTGATTGGAACTACTCGCAAGGAGGACAAAACAAAAAAGAAAAAGACAAAGTTGATAGATAGGGGGGGGGGAGATGAAAGAGGAATCACAGTCAGTCGCAGTGTCATTCTCATGTATATATCTATAACGTTACGTTGGAGGGTTTAATTCCAAACAAGAAAATAATATAGAAATTAATAGAAGGATGGATGATGGGGTCCCACCGTCCACTATCAGTGTTGTGGGCCTCTCCATCTTCCCTCTCAGTTCACACCATCAATTGTGGACACCATTTTATGGTGTCGTCCTTGCTCCCATATATTCATGATAATACCAAACTCTTTCTTTCTTTTCTTCTTCGTCTTTTGTTTTTTTTAATATTCGGTGTCAAAGTGATAGCTGATATATATTTGTAATGATGACTCTCGCTGTTACAGTGTGCAACTTTCAAATAGAGCAACAGTGCAAAAAGATTTCCCTTTGGCACTAGCTATGCAAAGGGAAGAAAAAGAAAAAGTCTGCGAGTAAATAAGAATTTCCACCAGAATCGATCATATAGACACATCATTCAAGAAAATTTATGTGTAAAATTTCAAACCAAATTCAAGTATATGCAATAATTTGTTTATCTATAGGTTTTGAAAAGTAATAAGAGGTATATACTTAGAATTAGTCCGAGTAATATGAAAGGTTCCATTTTTGTGTAAGGTTGGCATATCCTTATATTTTGCTTAATCAATTCATTCAATTCCAAGAAATTAGTCATTACTATTCAGAGTATACACTTCTAGTCCAAGATTTGCTCTTAATAGAAAACAGTCATCCAACTTGAGTCAATGAAACCTAATTTGACTTTTGAAAAAAGTAAGAAAAAAGGCAATAAAAAGAAGTAGATCAACCCCAATATTAATTAATTGCTTTTCATAATATCCATCCATCCCCATAGAAATGTTATCCATCTGTGAGTGCTCCACGTTCTTCTTAAATTCAACCAAATTAAGAGGGCATATATCGATGTTTGCAGTATACTAATATTAATTAATTATTAACTGCTTTGTGTGTGTGTGTGTGTGTGTAGAGGTACAAGAGTGGGGTAATGGAGACAAGAAGGGAGTGTTAGAGCACTTTAAGGACAGAGTCGGCCACTGATTTGATTTTAGCCCGAGATGGAGGGAGTTGGCTTGCAACCACAATCTCCCAAAAGAAGCCAATCTCATTCATAATGCCATCACTAGGCATACCCTATATTATCTATATATAGATGTAGATGTACTATTCTTTGCTTTTCTTTAATTTGTAGCACATGAATATTAATTAGTGACACAATATGATGATAATCATGATGTTTACACTTCATCTCACACCCACCAATCTGTCTAAAGTCTAAAGGCAAGTGTTGTGGTGATCTACTTTTGTTAACTCTAATGGTGGCCTGGTGGTGGTGGTGGTGGTGCCTCATTAATATAAGTAATAGTGACCCTATCTTTAGCCAAACTCTTAGCTACCTCCCTCCCTCCATCATCATCCTTGTAATTAAAGTAGAGCCATGGAGGATGAAAGGTGGTCATTGAAATTCCCACAGCACAAAGTAAATCATTATATGCATGAATGAATGCATACGCGCCCGCCCGCTCTCTCTCTCTCTCTCTCTCACACACACACACATGTGTGGTGGCAGATATTTGATTTTCATATAGGTGCTTTCCTTTTTTAACTTTTTGGGAGGTCGAGGATTAACTCTTGACCCATGATATATATATATATATAGCTTAGCATTTGTGTTTAAATAAAACAAAATATATATGAGGATGAGACGGCCATGATTATATATAGTGGTAAAGTGAAAGCAGCTTAATCATGCATATCAGGGGATGTGGGGAAGTTTAAACATCGACAACAGCAAGGCCAATTAATCACTATTTATATAAGTACGTGTTTGGATTGCATCATCCCAAAGTAATCAATGCTTGCTGTACCATTCTTGTAGGAGTGGAGAACAAAAGATCACCTTTAATTAACTGATCGATATATAGAATGAATGCTATATGGAGTGAAACATATATATGTTACTTTTTCATTAGTTGTTTGTGTTTAACGTCAACTACTTACCTAATAATGATGGGATTCAATTGAAGGCATGCATACATGTATGGTTGCAGGTCGAAGAAGACTGCCAAAAAGAGGGCATATAAAGAAGAGTAATTAAATTCAATTCATATGTGAATGAAGTGCTTTTGAAGCATGGGTGGAATAAAAAGGCTAGGGAAGGCTGAAACAAAATAATGCAAGTTATTTGATGGCAACCCCATGAATAGAACAATAGGAGTTGAATTTAATAGAAGGATCTTGTTTCTTACAACATGAAAAATCATCATTCGATTCTTCACTGAAAAATGTGTTTATATTAAGTATCCGATAATATCTCATATTGGAATACATCTGTTGAAAAAAGATGCCAAACCTGATTAATGACGGGCGGATTTTAATTTAGAGTTGACGTGAATCACAAAGAATGAGATATTATGTACGAAGGAGGGCGGGTCCACCTCATGCATGCATCAGGACACAATGTATTATTCACCAAGGTCGTACTATATATGGCTCATTATACTCCGTACAATAAATGGAAACCAGATTTTAAGGAAACAGGAGGAAGCGACAAAATCATCAAAGGTAAACTACTAGGAAGGTGAAAATAATACTACTCTATATATATATATATTAGTATTACAATGAGATGAGGTAGAAGCAACATTATTGTATATGATCATCTCAAGAACTAACTAAAGGATTTGAAACGTAAATATTAGTGAGTATTCGTATTTTCTAATAGTAATATCCAAGATCAAGTCAGCGTCACCTCATCATAATTAAGAACATTAAGCATTTTATTTTGTGAGGCAATCAAACAAATATGAAACTAAAATATGAGGGTGTGGCGATGGGTGGGTGGGGGCAGCTGCGTGCTGTGTACGTGACGACCATGAATTTTATTTAATTATATACTTCACTTCTTCGTTATATGAACCCAACAATGCCTTGGTGATGGTCAAAAAAAAAAAAAACAATGCCTTGGTTCCTGGTAGACACACACACACATATCATCACACACACGCACAAAATAATTAAACAAGCTTAATTATTTAATTAACAAATCAATATCAAAAGAGGATGGCAGTTTGGTCAAAATAGCTGAAGAAGGGACAAGAGGCCACATGGGAGTTAATAATGAATGTGCCATTGTATGTGTTTTACTATGATCTATCAAACAACACAGTGTTTGTCTTCTTTCATTCGTTGGCTTTCCCACGTCCCTTTCTCCCCACCACCAGTCTCTTGCTTACTTTATATAATATTACATATTTACACCAAGAGGCGTTAGCCATGTAAAGTAAAAGATGATTTAGCCATTTACATACCAAGTCTCGAGTTGAAATGTATGTAAATACAGAATCTGACTGACTCAGTCATGTATCTATGTAAGAAAAAACAATACATACTTACATAATTAATCTTATATTTTTTCCCAAATTTTAAAGTAAATATTCTGAATTAATGTTATATTATTCATAACTAATGAGACAAGTTTCAAGAGCCCACCTAAAACACCCTTCACCGCACTTGCCTTTTTGTTTTCTTTTCAGTTTTCACGCCATTTAAGCAAAGGAAAATATTGCCTCCCTTTGACAAATCCCAGCTATCGATAAAATAGACAAATCAATATGATAAACAATTTGAAGGTAGAATAGCATTCTCTATTATTGTTCCATATGTATATGTGTTGTGAAATGACGTTTGGATGGTATCGATCAATCAACCTCCACCGTCGTCATTCCTGTTACTATTCGTTGATTAGAGGCAGAGACAAATGTTACGTTCCTGTATAATGTAACATCTGATTATTATTTATTATTTAGGTCAAAGACAGAGAGAAAGAGAGAGACGTACGTTTGGTTTTATGACAATTTTCAAGTTGCTGAGAGGTCATTGTTGCCCCCTTCTGGGGTCCAAATCCCAATCCAAACCTATCCACAACGCAAGCCCCTTTAATCTCTCCCTTTCATCATTATACATTTTAATTATCATATGCCATCATCCCTAAAAATCAAATCTTTCTTATAAATGTTTACCTATGATGCAAATTCTACTTATTTAAATGTTTAGTTGATATAATAAAAAAATTTAATGTAATCCTGATTATAACAAATCAGTTAATCTCCATTACATATATAATTTTAATTTGATTGTGTAATTAGGATCCAAACTTGTCTAAAGCTAGATAAGATCTTTGTTAATTTGTTGGCCAAAAAAAAGAATTAAAATTAAAAAAAATATTTGTTAATTTCAATATATATATAAATCCAAATGCTAGCTAGCTGCCTACACTGACTAGTTTCGCAGCCTCAACCTCTAATAATATAAAATGAATTGTTCCAAACAACTTTAAAATGTGTGTCCACTTATGGGTATTCCATTTGTGAGCAATTATACAAGGCATGGCACATATTGGACATGTTGTTGACAGAGACCTCCCCTTTCCAAATCCATTCTCTTGAGTTGAAATTTCCTCACATTAAATATAAACAAGCTCAGGACCACCGCCTGATGCATACCAAAAGCCGACTGCGATATGTAACGACACAATATTCCCAATCGTCTATATATCTCAATTCCACACGGCATTTTGATTGCAGTACTCTTCCCGCAAATTCATCAAACATACATGTATTGGACGGTGTACGTCATCAAACTAAATAATGCAGAATATTATGAATATATTATATAATTAAGAATAAATTCTATATTGTGGTGGAGGCCCTCCAATAAGCTTAAGCTTGGGGCATGGTTCGTGATGCGATGAGGTGATCCAATTGAATTGAATGCTTCCACCGTCTAAAATATTCAAGTCAATTTCACCAAGCAACATTCATCGTGTCATCCATCCATCCCCATAAATTCATTTATTTCTCCACCACTACGTTCTTCGTTGGATCTTCTACCGACCCAATTGTGTATGTAGTTTATTTTTCATAAAATTATGTATCGTCAATCACTATTTAAAAAAAAAATGGCTTACACGTGTGCACATTAAAATGTGTCATTCTTCGCTTAAGTGTATAATTAATTTGTGTGGCTATGAATGATTTTGTTTGCTGCCTACTTTGGATCTTGCATCATTCAAACTTCAACTAGGTAGTGGCTAAATACATTGAATCGAGAAAGGAGTTAGATGAGGAGGGAAAAACAACAAGAATAATTGGATGAGGCCACCTTGGAAGCGAAGTTTTGTTATTAAAGGGAAAATATAAGTGAGGAGGACATTCCTCATTTGATTCAAATCCAGATGAATGAGTAGCATGATTTTGATACCCAAAAAAAAAAAAAAAAAAGACCTCATACAAAGCACACTCTTTTGTATCACTTTTTTTTTTAAACCATAAATATGTTATAATATTGTTTTGCGTTTTTTGCCAGTATAATATTGTTTTGTGTAAATGAATGCAGAATTCGATAATTATAAATAGATGGGTTCATATACTGGCGATTCAAATTCTGTGTGATTTTTAAAAATGATGATGGCATACAGTGATTCATATAGAATTGAAGGGAGGAATGGGAAAGTGATAATTAAACACAAGAAATGAAATAGGTGTATGAAATGATGTGTTTGTGTGAATTGATATTATTTAAATATGGAGATTGCAAAGCAGAGTAGGAGAAGAGGCTGTTGATATTTATGATACAATATCGATCGGGGAAGCGAAGGAAAGCTTTGTATAATAAGTGAGAGAGACATGCGGTGTAGACATAATAGTAGGTTGATATTGGAACAGAGTAACATAGGATAATAAGATGGGAGTCACTGCTGAGGTGGCAACTACTCGGAGTAATGGAATGAATTAGTGGAAGGGCGAGGGCGGGTGAGT
>QFDD01005918.1:0-14511 GCA_006871305.1 Vachellia collinsii | reverse complement strand
TTCCAACAGTCCATTTTGAACATATCCCTTGATCATCGTACTCCATGAGATGACATCTTTCTCTGGCATTTTTTCAAACATTTGTTCTGCAACTTTTATCTGTCCATCTCTCATCATAGCTGCCAACATTGAGTTCCAAGTGACAACATCCCTGCAGAGGACATGTTCCTCAAATACCCTTTTCGAACATTCAACTCTAGAACAAGCACAGTACAGGTGAATCAAGGCATTTCGAATGAACAAATCATCTTCAAAACCAAGTTTGATCACATGGGTGTGAATTTGAACCCCTTCATTTATCACCAAAGCCTTGCTACAAGCTTGTAACACAAAGGTGAAAGTGTGCTTATTGGGTTTCAAGCATCTCCGTCGCAATGATGAGTATAAAGCAATGCAATCATAAGGTGAATTGCCTTTGGCAAGGCATCGAATCATATTATTGAAGGTGAAGACACTAGGGAAGCTCATTGTGTGGAAGATTGTGGAGCAATAGTCCAAGGGAATTGATGAGGACAAAGAAAGATAAGCAAGAATATGACCCATGAAGCGGACATAGCCAAAGACACCTGAGACAATGATGTAAGCATGGGCTTGCTTGATTTGAATCAATGAAGGTCGAGGTGGGAGATAACGGAGGGGTTTAGAATGAGAAATGGGCTGAGAACTTGAAATCTGTTTACATAGGGAAAGAAGGTGGTTGATTTTATTTGCATGCATAAAGAGAATTCCCTGATCAAAATATTGTCCTGCAGCAAACCAAAAATTTAAACTATAAACTAGAATCTGGACAATCCAAAATTTGTAATGTAATCCAGAACATCACTTTGTAAAACTTTGGTTTAACAGAAATCAAGGTTTTCAAAGTAATTAAAAATTTCGAACCAAAAGACAGTATTTTAGCCAACCCAAAATTTGCCGTATCAACCACAAATTGGTTACCAGAATAGCATTTTTTTAACATGAGTAAAGATTTAAACTGTAAGCCCTAAATTTGTGAGAAAAAAAGGAAAAGCAGAATTTTAGAAACAAAAACGAAATCTTACAAGTTTATATGAAGATAAAACCTGCGAGGGCTCTTGCACTGAACATCCATAAAACTATGCTAAAAAGCTCTCTAGCCTAAAGCAAAATAAATAAATGCTAACAGTCATAGAAAGAATGGAACTTGACCAAACTACATCTGGCGTTATATAGGAAATCGTTTTCACTACTAACGGGATTACTGAAAAACTATTGTCAGCAAACCCAACTCAGCACCCACCTATTGCAAACCAATAAGACGAGTTCTGTCGTAAAAGTTTCACAAATTATCAGCCATTCAATAACCCACAAATTATATGATAATGAAGAATTTGAAAAGAATAACTCCCCATTTCATTATAAGAACATCATCAACCAACAGCTACAGGTGTTTACGAAAATGCTATCAAATTGAATAAGCACTGATTTTGAAGTCATTCGGAAGAAAGAAGTATGAGCCGAAGACCTAAAACATGTCTACACGGGCTTTCAAAGCCACATAAACGCTACTTCCGAATGCCACCATGTATAAACTTGTGTGTATTTAAATTCTGATAGAGGCATTCTATCAAACAAATGAATGGCAGCAGTTGTTGGTCAAAATTTAAGCCTAGCATGTCACAAGAGGATGATAAATGGATCTTAAGAAATCTGTAAAATTCAATACGAATCACAGTAACTGCTCTACTATGAAAGCTAAAAGAATGAGGGGATGAATGAGGAGTGAAAGGCTAACCTGTTCTCGTTGATGTGCTGAAGTGGAGCGTAGTTCCGCCGTATACGGTGTACCTGGTGGCCGTAAAGATTGAGGGAAACAATCAGATGAGCATTTGAAAAGAGCCGCTGTGACGGGGAACAACTCTGATTTCTCTCCGATACAGGGAGCTTCCTCAGCCTATCCCACAACATCTCGTTGACACTTTTTTTTTTTTTTTTTTTGTAAACTCCTGAACTACAAGTCTCAAGAGAAAAACTAAAAGAAAAATTTTATTTAAATCCAAATTAAGGTCTAATTAGAAATTTTATAACTGTGTTAAATTACCACAATACCCTTATATACTTGAAAAGAACAAGGTACATGAACTCGGACCGGTGACTGAACCGAACAAAACAAACTAGTGGATCAAGGGTTAGTAGGTCAAACAGATGAAAAATAAAAAAAATAAATTTTATCATAAATCCATACCATCTAAAATTTTTCTTTTCAATCTTTATTTTTAATCATATTAACTAATTATACAAGTGGAACTCTCTTATTTTTCTTCTCTCTCCCACGTTAAAATTTCTTCCGTCAAGACTCAACAATCAACTCAAGGTTGTGACTAAAGAGTTGATGAGCTTAATGGGTTTCCCGAAGCAAACACAACAACACTCACACAAACATCAACAAACCATCTTCCCTCCATTCATTCCTTCCACACTTTTCAACGCCCCCCCCTCTTTATTCACCCTTTTCTTTTTGAAAAAAAAAATTGATTTTTTCTTTAACGTTCCGGTAGTTAGTTAGCGTGACCCCTCTCTTTAGTCTTTTCTCTCTTCTTCTCCTTCTTTCTATCACAATCAGTCCAGAGCTTGACGTGCGAGATTGAGCAGTAACAAAGAAAGGAAGAGCTCAGGAGCAAGAAAGGTTTCGCCAACGAGAGTAGAGTGCAACGAGAGCCAATGACTAAGAAAAGGGCCTGACGAAGGGGAATAGCTTAGTTATGTGGAGGTGAGGTTGAGCAAAATGAGCCTAAGAGGTTTTGTTTTTTTTTTAACCCGATCGACCCCGCAACTCGGCGGGTCAACTGAGTTGCTATTGGGTTCACCCGAGTCATGACAGGTTGGACCGAGTTACTATGACTCGGGTTCAAACCATGACTTGGATCGAATTGAAGGTCGAGTCACTAGTTTCCAGCTTGATCCAGCCAGTCCGATCCGAGTTCGAATACCTTGAAAAAGAAAAGGGAAGGCACTAGCTTAAAAGGAATTATGTAAGATTATTAATCGGGTAATAAGTACTATGAGCAATATGATCAAGTAATATGATAATAATTAGATGTTACCAATTTAAATGATATTAAGAAGATGCCATTACGATTTATTTTATTCAAGATGGTCAATTTTTTTCACTAAAAGGGAGCTTAAATTTATCTTTTTATGTACTAATATTTTTTTATGAAATATGACATAGTTATAAACTAAGTTATATTTGTTTTTAAAATATATTTACCTTTTTAAATACTTTAAGACACAAAACACTTTTTTTTTATTTCTATGTGAAAGCATCTCAAGCTTACGCACGCATTAATTTAGTTACATATTTCATGTCTAATTAAAAATATGTTCAAATTTTATTTTATTTTTTTGTCAAAAAAATTTAATTATCATTTAATATTCATGGATAATTATTTAATGTATAGCAAAGCATTTTACTTTAACTCAATTAATACATAACGTATTTAATTGTGAATGGGCATTGTAGTAATTTAGCATAATTTTGAAATCCCTAATGAGACCCCTTAGATTTGTTTAAGAATTTGTTGAAAGTTCATCCATCAAAACTTCATATATGGCTTAAGCATGTGAAATATCATTTCACTAGAATTCGATCATCATCGTTCATAGCATATATATGTATTGATGATGGAACATTATTTAATCCTATCATGTTTCTTAATGTTTTCCATATGAATGCTTGGTTATACTAACATCAAATTGAGCAAAAAGGGTAGAAAATGGAACTATTTAGAACTAACTATTGGATTATTTATGCTTAATTTGGAAGAGTGTTGCATCTTTTGTTTTGAAAAGTTGCAGAATACCCTTCAATATGGTGATAAATATGGTAAAGTGAGGAATTGAGGAAGTTGCAACTGATAAATCATCAAGTTGAGAAATTTTAGTGGTCATCTTTAGGTGTATATGTCAACTTCATATTTATGCTTAACAAAACCTCTTCTATAATTTCTAGGATTCCCAAACCGATCAGAAATTAAAAAAAAAATTAAAAGTAATTTGAATTCTCAATTTTTTATTACATTATCCAAATACTAAATATCAATTTAATATCTTTAAGTCGTTAGTAACATAATCATCTACTTATCTCACATTTTTTATAATTTCTTTAACATATTCACATCACAGTATTAATATACCATTTATTAATATCAAAGTTTGTATTCACTAAATATTTTTTTTAGGAAAAATATCGAAATAGATAAATACTACAATCATATAATCACTAAACTAAAAATCCTGAATACAAAAATTATCATAAAAAAAATATGATGCAACCAACGACATTTTGAATGCCAATTTCTTTTTTTTAAAAAAAAAAAAAAAAGTCGCAGCGCATCTTAGAAAATCCGGTTTTCAGTAGTCCTTTCAGTTCATTCTTCAGTTAGCTCAAAGAGCTTAAATCAGTTTTGTCAAAAGGTACACAAAGCAGGAAATTAACTATGAACATGAAAATCTACATTTTACTACAGACTAGACTAAGGCAATTCAGTTTCCGTTCAGCTGATATCAAGGCAATCATGATACAAGTGCTTCACAAGCGTTTGGGAGGAATATACTGCACACGCTCGTCTTCACAAATAGCCTGCAAAAGAGTATAAAATGGTCAAAATACATAAACATCGGAACACAACATCGCTTCAATCAAAGATTTAAGTAAAAAGATACTACCCCAAAAAAAAAAAAAGATTTAGGTAAAAGAATGGAAAAAGAATAGAAACTGAATTTCCAAATCTTTTAACACCTTTCAACACTTTTCAACTTTGCGATCTAAAAAGGAAGAAAGGATTTGGGAAACAAGGCCAATGGTATGGAGATAGAATGATGTCACAACAAAATTAAAGGGTACTGCACCAGCAGTTTTAAACACCGGATACAGCAATCACAGATTTAGCAGCAAAAGATATAAATGAAAGTAGAAAATAGATTCATTCCCCCTCCTCTGATACGTTAAGCGGTACCTATCAAACAGGGATTGAGTTTAGCCAAAAGGGCTAATTCCTCACAACATGGTGAACTAAAGTTTAAAACCTTGTTGGGAGATGCATATACATTTAATACCCAATTAGGCCTTAAATAGGATTGTTTTCAGCAAAAGATGTCCATGCTTAGGAGAAAATAATCTAAAGTGTTGTGCATTGCGTGCCATGTCTAGTGTGGGTCCAATGTGTCCGAGACCAACAAAACTCTTTTCTTTTTCTTTGTTTTTTCCATGCTCCATAGAGAGGAGTGTTTGTCTCTTCGATTCAGGACTCAGACAGGAGCCACAAAACAGATGAATTTAGTGATCAATCAAAACAAGTTGATGATTTACCAAGGGGGAAAGAAAAGATAAATCATGTTAGTAGATAAT
This sequence comes from Vachellia collinsii, assembly GCA_006871305.1. Classification (NCBI taxonomy): domain Eukaryota; kingdom Viridiplantae; phylum Streptophyta; class Magnoliopsida; order Fabales; family Fabaceae; genus Vachellia; species Vachellia collinsii. The sequence continues at coordinate 9,140 of QFDD01005918.1, read as the reverse complement.
TTGACCCATTGTGAAATCTTCTACTGAAAGGGTATCACTTTTCAGTAACCAATTATGCCATCAGCACATTAATGAGAAATTACAAACCTGCATTTCTTCTGGAAGAGCCTCTGAAACAGCAAGAGTGTAAACACCTGGAAGAAATTTTCCTGCAATATATTTTAAAAATAACCTTAGGTTCCAAGCCTTAAGTGCAATACAAGATCTCAATTCAGGCAGAGATTTGTTGCAGTTAATATACATTGTGTGACTATTGAGTGAATGCAACTGCGCCTGGATTGTATGCTGACCATAATATCTCAATGACTAACGTCGTCCTAATGTTTCTTCATGTATCATGTATTTTATTAAGACAATTAAATGTAGGTCAAAATGACCAACTAAAATTCCCACAAAAGGGGTAACCTCTCTCACATTTTATATGATATTAAAAGCCAAACAAAAATGGGAAAACCCTCGATCTTAGAGAAGCAAAAGGTTGAGTCATATCATGAAGGGAAAAAAATATACCATATCCATCCCAAACATAGGAGCTGGATTGATCAAGGGTTTGTTTTAATTTTAAATATAAGACATCAATCCATTTTGTTTTCCAAATTTATAAATCTTTTCATAAAGTATCCTAATTGATTGCACATATTAAAAGTGTTTCCATTAAAAGGTAGTTAAACTACATTTGATTAGAAAGGTATTCTAGGAACACCAACAAACATTTATTACAAATAACAAACGTAACTAATTTCCTTAATATTCACAAACTATTTATCTAGTTCGGAGGTGGTATCATAGACTCCCAATGAGCTCCAAGTAAACATGAAAGCCATAAACCATTCTAATAGATGCTGCATAATGAAGGTCTTCCGAAAGATGCACCATATACCAACCAATGTAATCTTTAGGAAAAAAGTTTCCAAGACCCTTTCATTATTCAGTTTGCAACAAATTTTGCCCCCAAGATAATGACAAGCTCTCTACATGGGGGAAAAGTCAACTTAAGAAACAAACCCCACTTTCTTTGCCTTCTCACATTCTTCCCCATTTCATTTGCTATGAAGGATGCATCTAGAACTGACTTGGAAGAGAGACACTTTGGATACCCTAAATAATGTCTGTAAGCATGCATTCAGTCTAACAAGATGACAGTGACACTAATCATGAAAATAAAATTCATATCTATATTAACTCTAATGAAACTTGTAACGCTTTCTTACCAAATCCTCTCTTAAAAATGTTAATAATTCATGAAAGAAGCCCGTTGGAAAACAACCATGGCTTCATCCATCCAACCCAAACTGTCCTATTCTATTTTCCTTCCGCCTCAAAAGATCTGCTGCTTGGCTTCAGCTAAACTCTTCAGCAAGCAATAACATTTAAAAATTTAATAAGATTTTCATCTTCAAGATCCAATTTCTTTACCTATTTTTACTTGTTTTAAAAGCAGCCATTCATGAATTATTCACAACTCAAGTCCCTAGTGCCAGAGGAAGTAGGCTGCTGCTACAAGGTCAGAGCCACAATCTGTGACAGAAAATGAAAAACACACATAACAAAGAGAAACATGATGGCAAAGTTCCCCAATTTTCAGGACATCAAATCTCCTCCCATTGATTTGCATCCAGATTCTGCATACCTGCCTATTCCCATCACCCTTAACTCTATAAGTCTCTCATTCCTATCTCTCTCTATCACCATCAAGGCACAACCCAAGAAAGGTAGTGATGAAAATAAGCAAGCCCCCCAATAGGTCAATCCTGGGCCCATTTCACTATTTTTCAACAGATTCCCCCCTAGCCCACCAGTTTTGTCAGAAAGATAGTGATGAAAATAAAATTCAAATGTATACATAACTGTCATAGTAAAAAAACTCATCAAGCACCAAACAAAACCTCAAGAAGAGGCCTACAAGGAGAATCCTACATAGAGGTACTTTTGACTTATCCCATCAGCAAGAAATAAAATTTAAAACTTCATTTCCCATTCTCAGGCTCCAATTTCTTTACCAATTTTTCCTCATGTTATAGGTGACCAAACTATTGAACAGTTTATTCCCAATATCCAGACCATCTGAGCATTATTTTTAAACTCATCCCCACCATAGTCACTTTTAACAAAGTTCTTCAGTAAGTATCCCTTTCTTCATCTTTGCCAGAGATAATCCACTCTAATGTCAATGAGCTAAGAACAAAACTCTTAATTTTCTCTGTCAAGAGCCAACACCCTAAATTTTGAGAGCGAGTTAAGAACTTCATTACAGACTCATTCTAATGCCATATAAGGAAATTCAAGATATTTTTTCCCCAAAAAGAAAGCGATTTCTCACATGCGGCAAGCAAAAGCCTGTAAACCATCAAGAAGTGAGGAAACCTTCTGCTACCCTATCAGAGTGTCATAGAAACACCTTTTGGCACCTCTAGCTTTACTGCCACCTCAAAGTCAAATGAAAATAAAGCAGGCCTTCTTGAGCAAATAAATAAAACACTACTACCCCCTCTTTGACATAAAAACTAAGCAAGGCTAAATAATTTATTGATAAAATCCACCTTCTTGTAGGTAAACGGTAGCTTCTGATCTTTTTTTCAATTAATAAGATTGCCTTCGTTATATTTATGTAACAGTTGGTGCTTTGGAAGCAATTCATGAAAATAAGCTCATTCTGCAACCACAAAGCATTTTCAGTCAACGGCCTCTTGGCCAAGTGGCGCTAGAATGCTGGTTCTATCCCACCCCCAAGCATTAGCTTGTACTAAAAAAAAAAAAACAAAAAAAGGCCTGTCAATGAAAGTGAGGACTCTTATAACTAAAGAAAATGCCATTACTCTTAAAATCCTAGGATTATCTCCGCAAATGTGTTAGGAAAGATAGTGTTCTGTTTGCAGAAAATCATCTAGGGCAAATTACTAAGCCTAATAGAAGGCAAACTAACGTACCAATTCGCAACCAACGTGCAGCCCAACTTCGAGATGGATCCATGACTGAAATTATCCTGTGAAAGGTACAAAGAAGGGACATGGACAATGGCAAATGGTAAGAGCCTTTCGCTAAACGAATGCACGACAAATGCAATGTCGCAGAAGTTCCAGTCCAACATCCATACCCATTGAAATTAGGAGTTGTACAATCAACAACACGCTCATGGTCTTCCTCCATCTTAAAGAATGGGCAATTTTCGCATCCTGATTCCCTGAACTGTTAAGCAAAGAAGCAGATACAAAGTTAAGTAGCTTAAACCGCACACGGTTTCAAGTGGGAAAAAGAAGAGTCCAGCCGAAAACTAACATAAAAACCCCTAAAATATTCTATGAAAAGAAAGAACAAAACCCATAGTGCATATACATAGAAGGATGAATAAGTGTGACCTGGTCGTAGGTTTTAACAAGGCGACAACGAAGACATGCCCTCAGCTCATGGCCAAAGCTACTGGGAATTTGCGCCGCCGTACTTCCCATTTTGGATTTCTTTTTCTAATAAAAAAAATACCAAACTCCAATTGTAAGAATAGACAAAGGCTCACCATTAACCAGTATTCTGAGACTCTCCATATATACACTGCGACGCTCACAAAAAACAAATGGCAGCAATTGTGGATCAAAATTTAAGCCCTTTACGATACATTCCCACTCAAGAATTAAAAGATGAAATTATCTTAATAAAACTCAAAGAATTCACTATGAATCAATAAAACGAGACACTTTGACGGCAACGAGAGAGGAAGCGGGGAGAAAGAGTAAAAAGACCAACCTGTTTTGTTGATGGGCTCAGGTGGTGGGGAGTTACGCCGTATGCGGTACCCTATGGCGGTGAAAATGGAGTGAGAGAATCTGAAGTCTTTGAGAATCCACGGTGACGGAGGCGAAACCTGGTTTCAACCGAATGGTCTTCGGTTTCTCTCCGATGGTTCCCGTCCAGGGAGGCGATCACTAATATGCCTATGTTGTTAATTATTAACCAATTATTATTTCACATTAATATAAAAAATTATTTTTTTTCCAACAATAAAAATTATATATAATGATATTGTTATAAATATCTTTCTGTTTGGATGTCCATATCTGATTTGTTATTCCTGATTATTTATCTTTTATTATAATATATCCTAACAGTGTACATCCATGCCTATAAATATAAGGTATATCCTGAAGATAAGTAATAACAGTTATTTTTCTTCCTCATTTTGCTCTATACTTTTCTCTCTTCATTCGTTCTCTTTCTCTCAAATTCATAACACGTTATCAGCACGAAACTCTCTTGGATTCTTCTTTAGGTACGTTTTCTTATTCAAAGTTATTTTAATTCACCCAAAATCTGAAGAAACCTTCAAATGATCTGTTTGTATGTATATATTTATATTGCACATCTGAATGCCAAACATATGAGTATGGTTTTTGCGTTCTTGAATCTACTTGTGCATAAAATTGTGTATATGTATATATCAATATATTACAAATCTTTGCTCGTCTACGCATATGCTTAAACTGATGTTTGAATAAGTTTCTTTGCAAACCTTTGCTCGTTTGCAAATTTATATATATATATATGCTTGAATCTGTTGCTTGAACCTCATGTTTATATAAATCTTGCATTACTGTATATACATCATCTTCTTTAGCTACTTGCTGTGTCAGTTTTGCGTATGCTTGTATATATATATGTATGTGTGTGCTCTGCCCGTCGGAACAATGGCCACCGTCGCCTGGGAAGATGAAGGAAAAAAAAAAGGGTTTGGCGGCTGCGTGAGAGGAAGAAGGAAAACCGGGTCTCGAACCGGGTCGTGTCGGGTAGGTCAACCCGACACGCAGGGGAGGATCGAAACGGTGCGTTTTGGGGAGACCAAAACGGCGCCGTTTTGGCGTACAGCGAGCACCTTCCTCACGCCTGAAACGCAGCGTTTCATTAAACGCTGCGTTGGGCTAGCACCCTTTTGGGCCGGATCGTGTTGGGCCCAGATAAAAAAAACATTTTTTTTCTTTTCTTTCTTTTTGGGCTGCTGCGTGTTGGGCCCAACTTAAAAATAAAAAGGGAAGGGTTTTTTCCTCTTTGGGCCTGACAGAACTAAAAAAAAAACATTTTTTTTGGGCCACCGTGTTGGGCCTTCGAAAAAAAAAACATTTTTGAGCCACAGTTTTGGTCCTTCAACAATTAAAAGATGGGCATCCTTTGAAAATTATTTTGGGCCAACAATTTTGATTATTATTTATTTTATAAATATATTTTAGTTCAAAATTTATTTGAGCCATTTATTTATTTATGAAACTTAATTTCCTTATAATTTATTAATGAAGGAAATTTAATATTAAGCTATTTTAGCAATTTTTTTTAAAGTGCAATATTTTAATAATTTCTGTTTATCTCTTTGCTAGCTTGAACCATGTCGAATATGACAAAAATCGACTTTGTGGTTCTCGACATTACGGGAAATAATTACTTATCTTGGGTACTAGATGCGGAAATTCATTTGAATGCCCAAGGTCTGGAAGACACAATAGTAGAAGGAAATCAGGCATCTAACCAACAAAAAGCTAAAGCCATGATTTTTCTACGCCACCATTTACATACGGATTTGAAATCCGAATATTTAACTGTAAAAGACCCTCTTGTTCTTTGGAACAGTTTAAAGGAAAGGTATGACCACCAGAAGTTGGTTATACTCCCAAGAGCTCGTTATGAGTGGATGCATTTACGGTTACAAGACTTTAAGTCTGTGTATGAATATAACTCAGCTATGTTCAGAATCACTTCTCAGCTCAAGTTGTGCGGAGAGAATGTTTCTGATGTTGATATGCTAGAGAAAACATTCTCTACTTTTCATGCATCCAATTTGCTCCTGCAGCAGCAATATAGGGAGAAAGGCTTTACGAGATATGCTGATCTCATTTCCTGCCTTCTCGTAGCTGAACAAAATAATGAGCTTTTATTAAAAAATCATGAGACTCGCCCAACAGGCTCAACCCCATTCCTAGAAGCGAATACAGTCACAAATGAACATAATTATAATCATGGTCGAGGCCGTGGACGTGGTCATAGCCGTGGTCATGGGCGTGGGCGTGGACGTGGTCAGAAACGTAATGGGTCTAGTTTTCAACAGAAGTGGAGAAAGAGAGATAAGAACCACAACAGAGCTAATGGTGAGTATTACAAACAATCTGAAAGGGCAAATGGAAAGAATGCAGCACAACCTGATAATTTATGTTATCGTTGTGGCGGAAAGGGTCATTGGTCTCATACCTATCATACACCAAGACACCTTGTCGACCTTTATCAAAAATCACTCAAAAATAATAAAGGATCAAAGGTCGAAGTAAATCACGTTGATATGGCTGCAAATCCCAAGCATGATGAAGATATCACGCATCTAGACGTTGCTGATTTTATTCCCTAAAATGTCGTTGCTGATTTTATTCCAATGTCGTTGCTAATTTTATTTCCTAAAATGTTTTTATTTATTTAAGTTGCTATGTTTTAGTTGCTATGGACATAAGCATTTGCTTTTCAATAAAACTTTCCATTTATTTATTTGTTTTCCTCTTTTGTTTGCATTTTCCTTTTAATAAAGAATGAATTCGATTGAAAGTTATCCTGAAGATTTGTGTCTAGTTGATAGTGCAACTACCCACACAATACTCAGAAATTCTAGATACTTCTCTTCCTTAGTAATGCAAAATAACAGAGTGCAAACTATATCAGGAGATATAGATTTAATTGAAGGCTCCGGAAGAGCTAATATTTTATTACCTAGAGGAACGAAATTATGCATTGAAAATGCACTTCATTCTACCAAATCCAAAAGAAACTTATTGAGTTTCAAGGATATCCGCAGAAATGGATATCATTTGGAAACAACGACGGAAAATAATTGAGAATGTATTAACATTATAAGCTCTGTCATTGGTAGAAAGTATATATTGGAAACATTATATTCCTTTTCCTCTGGCCTATACTATACATCGATAGCCACGATTGAAGCACATGCAATAGTAAACCAGAAGTTTACTAATGAATTTAATATTTGGCATAACCGGTTAGGCCATCCCGGTTCTATTATGATGCGAAAGATAATTGAGAATTCATATGGGCATACTCTGGAGCATAAACAGATACCACAATCCCATGATTTCTCATGTGCTGCATGTTCCAAGGGAAAATTGATTATTCGACCCTCACAGAGTAAAGTACAATGTGAACCCCTCACATTTTTAGAACGGATACAAGGAGATATTTGTGGGCCAATACACCCACCTTGTGGACCATTTAGATACTATATGGTTTTGATTGATGCATCAACTAAATGGTCACACGTTTGCTTATTATCTTCTCGAAACCTGGCGTTTGCGAGATTATTAGCTCAATTGATTAGACTAAGAGCACATTACCCTGATTATCCTATCAAGAAAATCCGTCTTGATAATGCTGGTGAATTTACTTCACAAGCCTTTAATGAGTATTGTATGTCCCTTGGAATTGATGTTGAACATCCTGTGGCTCATGTTCACACGCAAAATGGGCTAGCAAAATCATTAATTAAGAGGTTGCAATTGATTGCAAGACCTTTACTTATGAAATCCAATCTTCCAATTTCTGCTTGGGGCCATGCCATTTTGCATGCAGCAATGTTAATTCGTGTAAGGCCAACAAGCTATCTAGATGTTTCCCCACTACAAATGGTTTTTAGTCAAAAGCATAACATTTCCCATTTTAGAACTTTTGGGTGTGCAGTATATGTGCCTGTAGCACTGCCACAACGCACCAAAATGGGTCCTCATAGAAGGATGTGAATATATGTTGGGTACGAATCTCCTTCAATTATAAAATATATAGAACCTACTATAGGAGATTTATTTACGGCACGATTTGCCGATTGCCATTTTGATGAATTATTATTCCCATCATTAAGGGGAGAGAATAAGCAATTGAGTAAAGATATTAGCTGGAATGAACGATCATTGGCTAATTTTGATCCTCGTACTAAACAATGTGAACTAGAAGTTCAAAGGATAATTCATTTACAGAATTTAGCCAACCAAATGCCAAAAGCATTTACTGATCCAAAAAGGGTGACAAAGTCGCATATACCAGCCGCTAATGCTACTTTAAGAATAGATGTCCCTGAAGGACAAACTGTTATGCACGAACTCAAAGCACGCTTGAAGCGTGGGAGACCCATCGGTGTAAAAGATAAAAATCCTCGCAAAAGAAAAGGAGCCAAAAATATAGATGGTCAAGTCGAGGGAGGCCAAGAGGACTTGGCCGCTCCAGAAGGGTTATTTTCTCCAGAAGAGAATGTTGGAGTCCCAGAAGAGACTCAGGTATCTGACACACATGAAAATAATGAGATCTCAATAAATTATGTCAGAAATGGAATCCGATGGGATAGAAATGAAGTCAACGTTGACGATATATTTGCTTATAATATAGCATATGATATAAATAATAATGATGAGGATCATGAGCCGACATCTGTTGTTGAGTGCCAACAAAGAAAGGATTGGCCCCTATGGAAAGATGCCATTAAGGCAGAATTAATGTCATTAGAAAAACGAAAAGTTTTTGGACCTGTAGTCCTTACATCAGAAAATGTAAAACCGGTTGGATGCAAATGGGTCTTTGTACGAAAGAGAAATGAGAAGGGTGAAATTACCAGATATAAAGCACGACTTGTCGCCCAAGGCTTTACACAAAGACCCGGTGTTGACTTTGAAGAAACGTATTCACCAGTAGTGGATACGACTACTTTTCGTTATTTGATTGGGCTAGCAGTCAATGAAGGCTTAGACTTATGCCTTATGGATGTTGTGACTGCTTATTTATATGGCGAACTTGATAGCGATATCTATATGAAAGTCCCTGCTGGGCTCAAGATGCCAGAAGCATCAAATATAAGTTCTCGAGAACGGTATTCAATTAAGTTAAATAAGTCCTTGTATGGCTTGAAACAATCTGGACGCATGTAGTATAACAGGCTTAGTGAATACCTGTTGAAAGAAGGATATAAAAATGATCCAATATGCCCATGCATATTTATAAAAAGAAGTTCTAGTAAGTTCGCCATAATCGTTGTATATGTTGATGATATCAACATAATTGGAACCCCTGAAGAGCTCCAACAGGCAATAAATTGTCTGAAGAAAGAATTTGAAATGAAGGAC